>JAXDDX010000004.1:6060000-6170000 GCA_034670405.1 Hoplostethus atlanticus
ACCTCCATACGCCTTTTACTTCCCACAGTGTTATTTCTATGTCAAGCCTCTTTCACTCACCTGACCTCCGCCTCCTGTTTCACTCCATTCGTTATCATACAAAAATGATATTACAAAGTTGATATGAGGTTTAAACACACACAAATACAAACACACAGCGTTAACACACGTCAAAACCCGACGTTCATACTCCTTGCTGAAACTGAGCAGAGCTGAAGTTTAAAAACAAAATGTCGGGGAGCGAGTCGTTAAATCATCGCGAAGATTGCGTCACGTCTCCCTATCCGCGCTCCGTTGGAATTCAAAGAGTCAACATCGTAGTGTAGGTGTGCATAATGGATGTAACACACAATGTGACATCTCCTTGAATTCACAGGTTTAATAATTCACGGTTCGGAGGCTGCGCACCTGAGAGCCGAACATACGACCGAATCAAAAGTTAATGCGGGGACACGTAATATGCTGAAATGATGAAGTCAGGGGAGGAGGAGGAGGAGACTGAAACGACTCTGTGAAGGATGACAGGGACTGAATCACAGTCACTTTTTATTTCACCTTCTCAAGGAGCCGATCCTTTACCCCTGCATGAACAAATAATCAATGCGCTCATAAGTAGGGAGCATTGTTTTATTTGTCTCTAAATCAATAACAATACAACACAATATAAATCTCATGACGGAACCACAGACCTATAAAGACTGTGATGTAGAGGGAACAGCAAGAGAGAGCTAAATGAGCCTCCACACATTCACTCTCACCTTTGCAGCATCTTCCGAACATGTGTTGAACCCACCAGGGGCCGACCTTATGGAGATGTTTTTTTTGTGTGTGTGTGTGTGTGTGTGTGTGTGTGTGTGCATCGCCCCTTTCCTGCACGCGTGTGTTCAGCGTGACGTGGCAGCCCCCTGCCCTGATCAAACACGGCGTTTGGCTGTGCAGGCAGCCTCCTCGTCAGGCTCGGCTTGCCAGGGGTACACGCTGTGCCTGGCGCCCCGCGGAGGGGGAAGGAAGGAGCACAGCGGGGCCAGGCCGCCTCCAACACCTCTCCCACCGAGCCAAAGGCCCCTCTGGTGGGGCTCTGAACACCAGAACAGGCCCAGGGAGAAATGATAATGAGGACCGGGGCTGTGTTACACAGGATAACACAGAGGGACGCCGTCGTGGAGCCCTAAGCCCCTGCACAGACGCACACACACTGAGACGTAAACACGCAAATATAGAAACATATGCACACAAGCATGACTGCTCATAATCACGCTGGCAAGGCTGCTCAAACACACACATGCACACAAAACTCTAGTTTGGGATAACACACACATAACAATTTATCTTGTGTCGATGTGTGTTGTTAAGGTACGTCACTCTGAGAACACAAATGTGTCTTCTTCCAAGCTAGACACACATTTCTAAGATACAAATGGGGGAAGACAAGAAGAGGTTGTGCAAACTATGTTTCAGTGTTGCAAAACTTCACGTGAGGAGGTTTAAATGGCTTGATGAGTAGCATGAGTAGGTTATGATGTGCAACAAAAAGCTATGGTGAATGTGTAAGCAACTGGAAAAACAGCAGAAAAACAGTTGCTGACTCAAATGTTGACACAATTAACCAGATCCGGAGATTTGATTACCGGCACCGGCGGAGAGCATACCGTACGGGTCGTCGATGTAAACCATAGCATGCATGTGTGGCTGCGAGATGTTAAAGATGAGAGGGGATGAAAATTGGATTAAATTGTGTGTGGCAGCTCACTGTAGGGAGGTAATTAGGGACAAACATTGAGGCACAGAGTCTGATCTCTCCTGCTGGAGGTTAAGTGAAATAGGAGCCATGAGTCCCAGCGTCCCGGTGGCACAGTGATTAGGATTTCCTAATGTGGGGCTAATGGGATGTCAGCCGGGAGCAGAACCCCCGCGCAGAACCGCACATAACAACAAGTGGTCAAAGATCAAGTCTGATTAAAGAGATAGAGAGGAGAAACGGGAACCAACGTTTGCCGGCGTTGGTGAAGAAGTTGGCACTCAACGGGAGTGATCAAGCCCTCGCGACGTCACCTTGATCGTTTTGTCCCTCGGGAATGTGGGAGGGATGAAGCGGGGCATCGGTTTGGAGATGAGACATAATTTGGGATGTGAAGAACAGTGGTAGTACTTTATTTTGAAAGCAAGTGGGCTGTGAATGCTCTTGTTATGCAGTTGATATTTTATTGGGATGAACCATGAGATAAAAGTGATGACAGCCAGATGTTTTGGATCATATTTTTTTGTTTTTTGTGTCTCGCTCCATCACCAGCCTTCCACCACCGTACCTGCTCTCTCCACCATCCTGCAATCTCCACCTCGGCTTGTTTGTTTTGTACGTTTCACCCACTCCAGCCCCCCAGATTGCGCTTGCATATTTGATCAAACTCCGGTGGGGGACTCGATAGCATCGCTGGTTGCCATTTGCCAGTTGCGGCGGGGCCTGTGGTAGAAATAACAATAATAGCACCGCGATGTGACTGTCAGCCCCATGATGATGAAACGACAGGGGGAAACAAAAGCAGGCCCCCAGAGCTGCAGATGTTGACGCTGGAAGCTGTTTGTTGTGTGGAGGTGTTCGTGAGGTGGAGGTGGTGTGCCCTTGTGTATGTATACGAGTGTGTGTGTGTGTGTGTTTGAGTGTGCGTGGGTGTGTGTGTGTCTGCGTTTGTGTATGTGTGTCAGTGCTCTGGCCCCGTGGCTATGAGGAACCCAGCTGGGAGGAAGAGTTAGTGCATTCATCCTGGCTCTCAGGGGCCGGGGGCCACACAGGTACCCGGCGAGGGGATGAAAGGCTGCTCTGCAGATGTCACCCGCTGGGGTTCAGTGGCCTCGCCAGCAAATGTCATGTTTGGCAGCTGGCACGCTGCTGCTCTCCCACCAGTTGTTGGCAGAGGCGTCCTCCAAAGGATGCTAGAGTGGGATGCAAGCACCAGGAGCGCCCTAATGGGAGCAACATTAAAGAGAGTTGCTGGCTTCTGTCTGTCATAGAACATTAACCTTGTCCTGTTTCCTGCTTCTCCCGGGCAGATGATGCATATACTCTCTCTTCGTATCTAACAACTGTCTCACACACATTCTCACACACACACACACACACATAGAAGTACTCTCCAGTGAGCTCACAACCTGCCTCACCCAGGAGACACATTGTTGTTCCGATTGAAGAACTGGCTGACCTGTGGTTTAACGTGGGATCTGTAGGATTCATGTGAAAACGTATCACTCCCGCCTTTTCTCAAACGCTGTCTTTCCAGCGTCTCGTCTTCTACTGTCAGAGCATATAGCAGTCCAGTGTCAAAGGTCAGATCTCTGGCCAGTGGTTAGTAGACCCTCCTGCGGTCACACAGCTGAGCTCTCCGAGGTTCCCCACACACAGAAACAACACCCGCTGTGAGCATAAGCACGGGCTACACAGATAGAAAGCACAATGATTTTACAAGTTAACATTTACTCTGTTTTTCACGTTCACGGCTAACACTTTAACAAAACAAAGCAATTAGATTACCAAAGTAATCTTGACATAGTAATTCAATCCAAGAAATAGGCGATGTCCAAACCCAGAAATGTTATCCTGTGTTTACAACAACTCATTTCACCCCAATGTTTCAAGTCCTGTGTGCAATACAATGGGGTGGTGTGTATTTTCCCTGCTAGTCACGCAGTAATTCCATTGGCATTGACAACACTGTTCCAGGAGTTGGCCTTTGTGTTAATGCTCACCAGGGCATGTACATGAAAATCCCATTTGTTGCAACTGCTAAAGGAAAGCATTAGTGAAAGGTCAGTTTCTCACTGTAGGATCGCTATTTAACAACACATCAATCCCCCCATAATACAAGAAAACACATGGGGAAAGAGTGTGTGAGTGTGTGTGTGTGTGTGTGTGTGTGAGGGACTGATCAAGACACTAATAAGAAACATATACATATTTGGAAACAATGATGGAATCAATGGGTTCGCTTACTCATCAAGCTACGTAACGAGAACTGCATGACATTTCCAGTGAAGGGCCAGTGCCTTTTTTACCCTTCCAGTCTAAAGAGGGGGTTACAGTTGAGTCAATGTTTGTGTTTTGCCACATCTGTGCATTATTACTTTGATTTTGATGTCACCCAAAATAATTGCCAACTTAGACCATCTTAAACTATTACGTCTGTCTATTACACACTTTACAAAAAGGGTTCTACGTAGTAAAAGTAGTTCTTTAGGCTCAAACCACAGCAGGTTAACCTTCCTTTTTAACCTTTAGACAGGTTATTTATAGCACTGTGCTGTAATGGTTCTATATGGAACCTCTATGACGCTGTAAAGAACCCTTAAAGAACACATGGAAGGTTCCAAATCAGAATCCAGTCGCCACACTGGATCTTTACTCTGATTCGCCAGTTGTTGTTTTATTTTAACATATCAGAGGAGAGGGCTCTCTTTGTCTGAATTTGTCTGAATGCATAACTTAACATGGCACACACACACACACACACATATACAAAACACAGACACACACACACACACACACACACACGCCAAGTGGACAAATCACTCCCAAGGGATTTGGGTGCATGCAATTAAGATTATGATCAATGACAAGTCAATCATGTGAGCCTGTTCTCCTCTCCCTTCCCCAGCTCAGCAATTATTCTCCAGCTGGTGGGGTCTGCCCTGAACCACTGGAGGAGACATTATACTCCTCTTTTCCCTTCATTTCTTTTTTTCCCACCCCTCCACCCCCTTCTTCACCTCCTCCTCCCTCTCTTTCTCACCCTCCTCTCCTTGCCCTCCCATGCAGAGCACTTTGCTTTGTTTTCCCCTCCTCCTCCTCCTCCTCCTCCTTCTTCTCCTCCTCCTCTCTTTTCTCCTCTGCCGAACAGTTAGCTCTGTCAGTCACATCTGACAGCTCAGAGCCCTTCACCATTAGCCCCTGGCCTCCCAGCCTTCAGACTCCATGTTAGGTCATATAACCCCCCCTCCCACAAAACAGACAGATGAGGGACGGGTTTAATGTTCCCCTCAGTGGAATGTTGAATCACTTCAAAACACACGGCGTAGAATGGATGATATATGGTTCGTTTTCATAGATGGCACTGGATAACTGCCAAATGCGGACCGAGTTATGTTTCAGTTACTATTGTTTTTCTGAATTGGCACGTGAAAAACGCTGCTCATTTTGTTGATGAGTCTGTAAGGAATGTACACAGACAACGGCGTTACAGAAACCTGCACCTGTCTTCTTCCCTGTGCAACACAAAAAACACTCACATTCACAGTTTCCCAGGTACGCGTAGCCGTGCAACCCGAATAATAGCGTTCTGTTGCGGTTGTCTACGGTGAAGAGAGGCATGTGCTCGGCGCTACCCATTAGTCATAATAGAAAGGCAGGCGGGCCGGCCGACAGACCCATCGCTCCTGCGCTATCGGAGAGCAGATAAAGGAGGCAGGTGTGAGGAGGAAATTAATGTAAATCCATCAGTCTTCAATTAGAGCCCAGCTCACACCCAAAATAAAGACTCCATTTCAACCAATAGGACCCAGCTTCACCCCTCCTGACTCCCCTCCTGCACACCCACAACAACAGCAGCCATACCACCTAAAAACACTCATTGCACAGCAGCTATATGATGCTATGTTTAACGATGAGAGAGAGCAGGGGATGTGCGATATGTGCAGGTGCAGGGTGTGTTATCTAGCTAGCGAGCAGCAGCAGCAGCAGCCGGGGTGTGTGTACGGTTGTCCATTAGGCTCCCAGTATGTGGCCGGGGCTAATTCTGCGGTGCCTGGAGGTGCAGGGGCAGGAGTCTCTCCACGGACTGTAGGCTGGGGGAAGAACTGCAGTTTAACCTAATTTGGTTCTAATTACAAAGACAGGAAGTCCACCTGCCACACATACGGCTGTGCTCTCCTCCCCTCCAAGGGTTGGAGAGGGTTTGGAGGAAGGGGGGGGGGAGGGGAGGGGAGAAGGACACAGAGAGAGAGAGAGAGAGAGAGAGAGAGGATGCTTTTCCATTGTATGCATTTGTCAGTCACAACAATGACTAGTGTTTTATTGAGCTTGTGTGTTTTGGATTCCATGATTTTCTCATTCCATCTTTCAGCATCTCTGGTAGAAAACACAATATAACTTTTCTGGCTTTCCCATGTGGTGCAAAAACTCAAGTCTTGCTATTAAGACAGCGTATCGCACCTTCACAGCTGATAGCAAACTGAATATTTAGAATATTTTCCCTCCACAATAAATATTTAAAAAGCAAATAGCCCATTAGATAAGAGTTTCCAGGAGCTGTGGGAGTCTTACGAATGTCAAAATGAATGTTATCTGACCAGAACAAAACAGCATTATCTCAACGTGCTCTAAACTCCCAGGACTGGAAACACCGAGCACCGCTGCAGCACCGCCAAGATATGAAATCAGCCTCGATGTGTATCTCTTGGTCGGTAAACTCGGAAAGATCTGTATCTCCTTTTTTTTATTACTTTCACAAGTTTGGTCTGTTAGGAGTTTCCCCGGGTCTGATGCGAGCCTAAATAGCTTGTCACAGAGCATTTGTCCAGTTTGAGCATTGAGTTCTCAGTGATCGCATGACATCAGCAAGAGGGGGGTTTCAATAAACCACCGAGGAAAGAGTGGCTGAATGAAAACCAGAGTGTATGGTTGCATGTAGTCACTGTATTTGACAATACATTAACGAACACCCACCCGTCTGGCCTCGATGCTAATGCTATGACTAAAACAGCCCTGACTCAAACAGTACATGACTCAGGGTTTTAAAACTTTGCCTAATAACTGTGTGAACAACACACTTCCTCGCTGTTTTTACTTCAACTCTGGGTGATAATATTTTACAGGGGTCAAAAGAAAACACTCAAACAGACAAATAATTAAAAAATGATTCTATATTTTTATTTTGCACACAATATTGTGTAACGCTGATAATCCCATTCACTGAACAACAGCAGTTTTCTTTCTGCCCAAAGCTTTGCTGCGTCATCATAACAGTTTCACCACAAGATTCTCTCCAAGGGGTGCATATAAATGCCTCAGTTTAAAGTTAGCCCTCCACCCTGCAAGGGCCTACTGTAGCTCTCATCTGTCAGGCCTTATCAGCTGACCAGATCCCCCAGCGGTGTTAATGGCAGGCTCTGGCGGCGTAAAGCCCCCTAACAAGGAGCCTGATTGTTCTGTTAATGTGTTACTTCCTGTTGGAGTCGCTGCCCCGGAATGGAGCTGAGTGGCAAATGCCGGAAGAAATCCCCACATCAGAGCGATCACAGGCCAGGCTGGATTTCACTTAGCCAGCCAGCTCGCCGGCCAGTCGGCCAGTCGGCTCTCCACTCGGGGCCCGTGATGGAGGAGATGGATTTCACTAAAGCATAGTCTGTGTAACCCGACACCTGATCTGAGCGCCGCAGTGGTCCAAATGAGGTTGGGCTAATATCACACAGAGGGTTTGATACCAAGGAGTTCTCAGACGTTGTACTGAGCCTCCCTTATAAATTGCAGTTACAGTTCAGCATCTCTTTTTTTTACAAATATGAAGAGCAAATGTGTGTTTCATGTTGTAATACACACATTTTACATTATTTGATGCTTCGTTTTTTCACCCAAATGGATGTTATTGCAGTGCGGCATCTTAGTATCAGAAGTGGTGACTGTTGCCACTATGTATTCCTACAGCTTATTCCCCCCACTGCCGGATTTAAACACTGTGCACAACTTTGATCTCAAGGTATTAAAGTCAATGGTATCCAAACGGGGTGTGGAGAAGAGCAGGGGCTTATGGGGCTTTATACGCTATTCTACATGCGGTGAGCTATCTGCAACCAAGCAGAAGCAGAACTGGATGCAGAGACAGTGAGAGGGTAAGAGAGAGCGAGAGAGAGAGAGAGAGAGAACACAGGGAGAAAAGAAGAGAGGGAGAGTATTTGGCTGATCGTGAGAGTAGCAGGTCAACTCCTTGGCAGAGAAAGTGCTGTGTTGCTATGGCAATATGCCTTTTTCCCCCCCCCCAGAGTCACGGGCCAGGGCGCCATCAGCGGTGTGAGCGTTGTTCAAGAAGCAGCAGAGATCAGGGCCTTAATCAGTCAGCACTGATACAAGGGTGAAGAGTGGGACTAGAGCCTGGGGCTATCTGGAACAGGAAAGACCAGTACACACACACACACACACACACACACACACACACACACACACACACACAGGCCAAAGACAGCTGTAACTAGCTGTCATACTTTCTGTAGTTAATGTGGAGGGAATGTAGTCGTAGTAGAGTAGATGTCATTAAGAGTGAGGTGCTCACACGGTTTAAAACGTCAACTTCCTGTTTGAACACCTCTTTGTAAAGTAGTAAATAAGGATTAACTTCTGCTCTGTGTAGTTCTGCCCAGTTTGAGTCTCTCCTCTCCCCGAGGCGCTGAAAGTCTGAAGAGGAAATCTATCTTGAAGTTATGCTGCGGAACTTAATAACTGACCGACCATCTGATTCACACCCTATCTGTCCAAGACATGGCACATATTTATTTCCAGCAAGTGATTGCATCAAATTTGTCCTGTTTTTAACTTTGTTAGAAAAAAAAAACATGCTTGGCGGATGCACGGCACACACTGGTGGCTGCAGGGAGCCAAAAGCACTTTATTTATGTTTGGATGGCAGCGGGCGCTCAGTTCTGCTTGGCACAGACGGTGTACTGTGGTCTTTGGCACCTCTTCGCATCCCTCCTGTCCCCCTGACATACACTCTCCCCATCTCTATTGGGCCTCTGTAGCATCTTGCGTGTGTGTGTGTGTGTGTGTGTGTGTGTGTGTGTGTGTGTGTGCGTGCATGCATGTTGCACACACCTGTTCCCCCCTGTGCATTTCTATCTTCTTTGAACTATAGTTATGTGATTTTTTTTCTACCCTGCATCTCACATGAAAGAGGCTGAAAGAGCAGCAGTCCTAACAGTTTCATTTGTACGTTGTCAGAAACTAAAGGACGACTAGCAGCTCTAATAAGCATGAGAAGTTTTTCAAAAAGTGATTTAGAAAATGAACCTAATCTTCAGTGTGCCTAAGGTCATGGGACTGTAAATCTCCCAGGAAGAAAGTTCCAAGAAGAAAATACTACATGAATTACGATGAATCCTTATGCCAATGGCTAATCTTCTACTTTGAGACTTTGCTACTTGAAACTTACTTAAGACGTCACATGCGGGGCATGAGTGACTCATGTAGTAATGCCAGCCAAGTGCAAATTCTAATCTTCCCCCAGCACTGCTTATGCAGGAGAGAGCGCTCTGCCAGGGCGTCCACTGAGCACAGCCATTCCAGAAACTCAAAGTTACAAGGTCGGTGTACATCTGCTGCCGGCAGAACCTAAAGTAAGCAAATATCCCCAGGTCTATACCCCAACAACCTCATTTATTATTTTTCATCCACCTTCCCGATGCTTTTCATTTTACCTCAGGGAACCGACTGACCCTCACTCGGTATATAAATATATAATTTATATCTCCTATATTTATAAACCAAAGCAAGGCCAGCCGCCTTAAAAGGAAGCGAGGCCTTTTTCCTTGCGCTGGAGTCCTGTGGAGTCTGCTGAGGCTCAAACCCAGGATCCGTAGCCTGGGTTTCCTCAGTCCGGAGCAGCCCGTCTAGTGGAGGGCTGGGAAGAGAGTGATTCTGGTCAGGCAGGCAGGCCAGATAACGGCTGATACGGGGACTAATTTGGCCATGTGCAGGGCTGCCGGATGACGAGGGGCTGATAAAGAAAACATGGCAGATAGACAGCTGGGCTGCTGAAGGAGGATGTGAACAAATCTGGGGCCGGAGAATTTGAAGTGCACCGAGTTTTTGTCAGTCAATCCGTCTGTCTGTCTGTCTATGTATGAACCTACCAACCTACCTACCTACTACCTTTTTCTCTCCCTCTGGTCTTTGCATGTACCTGCCCCTCTCATATATGAGGATAGTTTGTGACATATTTCTATGCCACAGTCACAGACAGACAGATCTCCTCCTGTACCTCTTATATCCTGCTTTCCCCTGTACCGTCTCACCTGTGTTGCCACCCCTTTGAGTCTGTGATAGAAGCAGGAGATGCTTTGAACAGCAACAGTAACCCTGTTAGCAGATATCCCGTTTGCCACTCTCTATCGTTGATTGATGTAACACAAATACATCTGCTGGTCTAAACACCCAGTGTCAGGTCGAAATCCTCTGGTGCACAGGAAGTGATGCGTTTTACCTTTGCAGCAACAACAGCGGTTTGTCTGGACTAGATAGAAGAAGAACTCAGTAGTTAGTATGAGCAGCGATAACCACCATGGCTGAACAGACAAAGAAAAGATCAGTACGTACAGAAACTCAAACTTCATCAACCGAAATCCAAGGAAAAAGATAAAGTGACCTCTGGGGAGTGCAGTGGAGAAACACCACCGCTGAGCACCAAAGATGTCACGATCACTTTTAAGACGTTTGCTTACAAAATAGTGATGTTTTAAAGGGTAGAATCATTTGTGTTTTTCGAAATATTGACTGAATTGGCTGAATGAATTTCAGGTGGCAAATGTTTTTTCTCTCTCCTTCACACGTTGACCCGTTTGACCATGCAGTGGGATGCTCACGCTGCCAACATCAACATCCGACTGACATCCGACGCTCATAACAGCCCCATATAGAAGCTCTTCCAGTCACTCGGATGGATGGATGACCCCCCGATGGTGGAACTGTTGTACTGGAAATGTATACTGGTGAAGATGAGCAGTCTTGGCCAGTGGAGTGTGATTACAGAGCAACAGCACAGTGTGAGAAGCCCTGCCTGGGTCATATGGTTCTGACAGTCCTGGTCTGCTTAGGCTAACCCAGGCCCTGGCCTCGGGGGGGGGGGTGGAGAGGGGGGGGGGGCAGACAGAGAGATAGTGTGTGTGTGTGTGTGTGTGTGTGTGTGCTTGGCTCCCGGAAGAGCAGTAGTGGCGCAGGACTGTGAGGAGACTGCTGGGAAATGTCTGTGTCACCGGTGTCGCCCAGGCAGGCAGATACACAGAGCAGCAGTCACAGACACATTCTTGGCCCCAGCCGATCTCCACAAACACTCACTAGCACGATCCCCCTTCTCGCACTTTCAAGCACTCTCTCTCTCTCTCTCTCTCTCTCTCTCTCTCTCTCTCAGCTTGACGTATACAGCTCTCTTGGTCCTTCTGGCTTTTTCAACAAACACACACACACACACATAGTATCCACATATATTCAGAAACGATTGTGCATCACTTCCACTGTGCATTTTTGAACACTCAGTATTTGGGAATCAGGCAGAAATGTTACAGTTTTACTGACAGACTGAGAAGGGAAAAATACATTTTGTTCAAAAATCAAAACACTATACGATCAGTATCTTAGGGTGTTTAGCGCTAAACCGTTTCCATTCTCTATTCTCTATTGTTGCACTGTATCCTCTGTAATTTACTCTAACAAGGCTGACATCCCTCTCAGTCTACAGCAGGCAGAGGAGCCAAATGAAGCTAACTAGCACCCCCTTTTGAAAGTATACTCTTAACCAGGAAACAATCTTCTCATCAACACTGACGCTCATGAAGCAGCTGAGCTTCCTGTCACCCATCTAGATTGGACTGTCTCACACAAATGAATGGATGGAGTGATTAGTTGAATTAGCGATTAATTGGGATTAAAATGTTTACGACAGGAGGTTGTTGTGGATGACCTTTTATGTACAGTGTGTGTGTGCATCCACAATGTGTGTGTTGTGTGTGTGTTTGCTGCATGCCAGAGAAAACAACAGCTCAGCTTTGATTAATATGGATTAGGAGTCTTACAACTCATAATTCACACACTGAACAAAAAACATGTTTGGTAAAACCATAATTCCTCTCAAATATTGAAAAAAAAAAAAATGCTATAGAAAAACATTACAGTCCCAAAATGTCAAGCCTTTTTTTTTTTAGTTGTAGCAGAAATATTGTCCTACTATCCCAACTATTATCACGTCATTCCAAATATAATAATAAATGTGTTACCGGTGTATCGTTCCAATATAAATCTTGAAGTTGGTTGGCTAATCCTCACCGTGCACAAGAGTCAGTATTAAAGCTGCCATGAGCAAAAGTAAGCGATGAACACCAGCGAGCACACTAAGGGATGTAATGGAACCAGGGCCTACTGTGCCAAACCCATGCATGTACAGTACGTGTCCCCTGAGCAGCGATACCTTGCTCACCGGTTGAGTCTGAAGCTATCAGAACCCCCGCCGATCAATCAATCAACCAACCGGTCAACCACACACAGGCTGGTCATCCAGCCCGTCATATACATTGACTCAGCCACAGCCAGACATCCAGGCAGCCCGTCAGAGCCCCGGGAGTCAGAGCCCTTACACCAGAGAGCAGTGTGGGAGAGGCCCGATAAGCAGCTCAGACTGGATCAGTTGTAGCAGGAGGGGAGGATGGGAGCTCCTTACCGCCCCCCCCGCCGCCGCCTTCTCATCTCTCTCTCCTTCCTCACTCCTTTGCCCCGTACATGTGTTTCTACCCTTACTCCTTTTTCTCTCATGTTCACCCCTGTCTCTCCTACCACCCGACGCTTGAATCTCCTCCACCACCTTGCCTTGATTACCTTGAACTCATTTCATCTTACTCTCCTCTCTCTTTGAAACACGTATCTTTAATCTTGTTCTGCACTTCCTCCCCGTCCCTCCTTCCCCCGTCACTTGCATCTCCCCTCCCTCCCCCCCTCCCACCTTCCGTCCCATTAATCCACCTCTCCCCGTTTCGGCCACGCTCCCTCCTTCCTCTACTCTCTCTGCTAACACAACTAGTTTGCGCTCAGAGTTTGGAGGCGGCGGAGGTCAAAGAGGAGACGGAAAGGCCGGGGAGGGGAGGGGGAGGGAAAGGGAGGGCTGAGTGAGTGTTGAGCTGGTCGGTCGGTCAGGTGCAGCGCCACCAGTGATCATTAGGGTTACAGCTGCCCGGGCCAGATTGTGTGCTGCATGCACCAGGCGAGATGTTTTGCCCAGGGAGAAGAGCGAGCATCTGTCTGTCCCTCCCCGTAGACAGCAACCTCCTACCAGCCTGTCCAACTCAACCCAACTGGTAACAAGGTCACCCAACTCTCACTTTCTCTCACTCACTCACTCACGCACACACACACTCTGCAGTACTTCTCTTCCTGTTTCGCTCTCTCCCCCTCCTTCACAGACTAGACTGTTCTCCTCTCTCTCTCTATTTATCTATCTTTACCTTTCTCTCTCTCTCTCTCTCTCTCTCTCTCTCTCTCTCTCTCTCTCTCTCTCTCTCTCTCTCTCTCTCTAGTGCAGGTTGCGAAAGGGAGAATATGTGAGTAGTTGGATTGCCAATGCACATCGTATCACGGAGCAGCGTTTCCTTTTCAAATGTCAGAAAGTTCTGTTGGTGCGTTATCTGTGTCCAATGTTAATTGCGTAGTTTGATCCCTATGATGAAAGAGGGCACTTTCATCATAGGGAAATAATTGGCTCCAAGTACTTGAGAGCTCAGTTTTAACCATTGTTTCTTCTAATCTGATCTAACTGGTACAAAATTATAATTACGAGCAGCGAAGCCCAAAGGGACACTTGGAGTTTGGATAGTACTGTACTGTGTATTCATCTTACAATGAGAGTACACGGCTCCCTGTTGAACCACTGTCACCCTGCTATTGGTTTGTTCCTGTTATAAACTTTACAGTTCAAGAAATGTTTTCAGGTTCAATTGAGTGACTAAGCTATTGGGACAAGGACTGACTGTGTGATTACAAAAAAAATAGTTTAAAATGAATAGTTTTTTTTTATAGATGTCAAAGATTTCTTAAATTTGTATTGGCTATTAACTGAAATGTAAAACACATTAAAGGTTAATATCAAAATCACAAGTCATTTTAAGACCTTTGCTTATAAAATACATCATCTGTGTTTTTGAAACATTAACTGATGATTTTCCGGTAGCAATATTTGGGGGATCTAAAAGTTATAAATAGATTGTAGTGTATTAACACATCAAAAAGCCAAGTGCGTCTGCGTCTACACTCAACTCAGCAGCTTTCTACCAGATTATGAGGAGAAACTCTCAGAGGAGTGATTTCGTCTTTGCTACTGCTATTGTTTGATAAGGTTGGAGGTGATTTGATGATTGAATGTATTAGGTGATGGGTGCTAATCTCTGATCTAGCAACAACAGGATTGTATTAGAAGAGAAAATCTCACAGGGATACAAATAACATATGGCCTCTGTTGTTAATCTACCAAAGCAGCGTCCCCTTGAGAATAATAAACGCTTCATGAAAATGTAGACAGCAATATAGGGACATGACTTTTATTTTATTTTTTAATAAAAAGCAAGGTTCTCTAAGTCTTAGGCATGTACTGCACACAGGCACCAATACCGAAACACGATTTTTCCAATCCTCATTTTCACAGCAATCATACTGTGTAAATATATGAAATAACATTCAACAAGTCAGTCAGTCTGGAAGGGGTTTGAAAGCAGTCAAGGCTTTAATTCATTTTGACAGCTTCAGCTGTACTCAATTGTCAGCCTGACTGAATGAGCGGGGCCAGGAGCTGACAGAAAGGGACTGAAACAGGTGTGACACCAACTTTCTGCCTCACCGGAGACCATAAAGCCCTTGGTCAAGGGCACAGCACCTGGGCCATTGTTTTATCGCACGAAATGGCTTTTAAGTGCAAATTTCCACTTGGTCCTAAAGGAGACCTGGCCTCTGCACTTGCTTTACTCGTCTGAACCGATATGTGCTGCGTCCACATTTACATAATGGGCAGGATGGAAATGAGGGCCAGCTTTGTCAACCCAAGACAAAAAGAAGAAAGAAAACAGGGAGACAGACTGATGCCATTCAGTTGAACTGCATCTGCACACCGCAAAAGGTGTGATATCTTGAGTCTCATTTGACCACTTTTAATTATGATCAGAGGTTATATTGAGGACTGCCATTGTCAAGGTTCCACAAAGGGTTTATAAGTGGCTTCTGAATTGATGCTAATCAAACAGCATGCACACAAATTCAGATTCAGATTTCATTATTTCATGAGCGTACAGTATCTCACTGCTGCAGACATACTTCCAGTGCAATATACTTCTCTTGTTAGCTGTTGATAGGATTTATACTTATTTCTTTTGCAAAAGCATCTTTGTATTTTTCCGTATACGGTTTGACCCCAACCATGATATATTAAGATGCCAGCAGCGTTGAGTCTTGTAGAAGGCTGGATTTTACTGCTTATTTAATGCTGACTGTGTTGCTCTCATGTTGCATCATGTGTTTTCTAGTTCCATCTCTCATTCTGTCTAAGGGATCGGTGAGTGAAGCCTCTTGTTTATCTGTAGTTTTAGTGCATTTGATCAAATTGTATGTATGCATGTGTACCTGCATCACAGTTGGTGCTTATGGTTATGTTTATACTCTGATGACCCCAACCCCACCCCCCCTCCACAGTGAGGATCAGCTACAGAACAGCACCCCTGGAGCTGGTAGGGTTTTAGTGTCTTGCTCAAGGACACTTCAAGCAATATGGATCAGCAGGATGGATTCTTGCTCTCATTGGATCTTGAGCCTTCTGGTTGAAGGAGAGTCTGCCTACTCACTACGGCATATCTTGTAAAAAGTCCTATACTGTAATCAGTAACAGGGAGAGTACAGTAGAGCTGGGTTGTAATGATAAGTTCTAGTTACCTGAGGTGACTTTCTATATCCGTCTGCAGCTGTATCTCTATTGCTCTGCAAGCAGCAGGGCCACCTCACCGCCTACCTAGTGGGCTCTGTGGCTAGGACTGTAAACTACCAGCAGTGGTGCACTGCAAAACAGCAACACATTCCTGTCCCGCATCAACTCACTAGACATCATCACTATGACTCATATTGCTACTTCGGTTAAACACTGCTAGTTTGTATTATTCTAGAGGCTTCCAAGACCTGCAAAGGGCACTGAGGTGAAACACTGCACTGTGGGTTGCGGTGCAGATGCCACTGGAAAGCTATCTAGAGACACACATCTCAGTGTGTAAAAAACATATGGGTAATAAAATGTTATTGTTTGAGGATGACATGCAATTATGGCCAATGCCTGTGCATCTATTGTAGTCCATGATGGGTTTTAAGACTGGCACTTCCACTTGAAATATAGCTGAACAACCAACAATGCTGTGGGCTTTTTTTTTCTTTTGGTAATGATATATCTTAAGACAGTGCTTTAGTTCACACACACACACTCAAACACACATGCACACGCACTCACACACAAAGTAAGAGTAAATTATTCCTATTGCGAGAACAGCAGCCAGAGGTTCATTTTAGATGCCTTAAAATGATTTCTCCATCACGATCCGCTGGGAAACATTGTTCTAAGTTATGCCAGAGTGATGTTTCCAATAAGCCGCTGCTTAGTTTCTTCTGTGTCTTTCTCCCTTGCCATGCTGGCACACGGGCACCAAGGTATTTACTTTAGTTTAATCTACTTGAGCTTTCTACACGCAGGCAACACGTCCACATAAATTCTAACATGGACAAATACACAAAGAGGCAAAACCCTGTCGCCTTGTTCTCTGCGAAGGTAGATTATCTGTGAATGCGCGGGGAAATTTCTCGGGGGATGCTTTGGCGCCGAGTAATAAAACTCGGAGAGCGTTGCCTTTGCCAAGCTGAGACATCTGGTCACCTTATCACAGATAAGTGGGGGTTAGTCCTGGCATCTGTTAGAATTAATCCATTTTGCAAACACAGTTATCCTAATCTGCTAAATATGTCGTTCCACAACTGTACAAACCAGTAAGAAGAATTCCACCTTTCCTCCACCACCGTGCACGAGATCAATCGAGGCATCTTTCACCAGATCATGAACGGAGGCGCTGAATAGGTGGAAGAAAGAAAAAAAAAAGAGGTTGGAAATCGCGTGTCACAACCTGCACCTGGCCGGCTAGTCGGCGAGGCCCCGGTCTGGTCTGCCGCTAGCCACCTAACATCCCCGCATGCATATTCATGTGGGCGGATTTCTCTTTTGTTGCCTGCCTAGTCAGCAGTCACAGAACACATGGTGAGTGTTGGCAGCACCCGGCCTAGGTAGAGGGGCCGCGGACGGAGGCAGTGGCAGGAACCAGGACCTGTGAGGCTGACTGACATTTCCATCTGTGGCGAGGCCTGGTAATTATCGGGGAGAGGAGCGCCCGCAGCAGCGCGCCATCTGCTAGGGGAGATGGCTCAATGAGGTATGAGCGCGAGCGGCACTCCGTCGGGCCACTGCCTGCCTCTGACATGAGGGCTCGCATCTGCTACCGAGGAGCCGGGCCGCCCAACACAGCCTGCCTGCCTGGCCGAGAGAGGGGGCTGACAGGAGGGAGGAGAGCAGCCAAGAGCCCCCCCCTGACCCCCCTCCACCCCCCCCACCGCCATCACTAGCGCCGCCGCCCTGCCAAAGGCACACTCGACAAGCAGCAGAGCCCACTCACAAGTTTCGATACGGATCTCGTCAAGTCGTCGGTCGGTCGGTCGGTCGGTCGGTCGGTTGGTAGTAGATGTTTCTGGGTTCCTGTCCTTGGTGAGGGACACCATCACTGTCAGTGTTGTTCATCAGTGACTTGGCTGACTTGGTAAACAGTGGTGACAAAGGACAACAAGTCCTTTTGGAACAAACATTTTCTATGAGGTGTGATTGAGTCAGCAAATATATGTGTGTGTGTGTGTGTGTGTGTAATTATACTCTACGTGTATGTTCTATGTTAGAGAACATGCTCATGTGTATCCACTTCACAATGTGCATCGGTGGCAGTGGATGGTGGAGAGCTCAGAGGAGATATTCTGTACCGGTGAGCTCGTTACCAGAGAATGCACTTCTGACTCATTTGTGAAGCACAGCTTTGTGAGACCGGTCGGTTGTGGGAGTCCGACGCCATTACACACAGCCTCCTCACACACCTGGCAGGTGTGTGTGTGTGTGTGTGTGTGTGTGTGTGTGTGCCTGTATGTGCTTGCTTCATCTTCTCTTTGCCTCTCGTTTTTTTTTGGCTCAGCATGGCTCAGTCCAACTGTGGTTCTGTTATCACACACTGCCCACAGACATGAACACACACACACACACACACACACACACACACACACACACACACATGCAACAACATCCCATTAACAGTGAGCACAGAGCACAGGCCCTCTACAGGGAGCCACACACTCATGATGAGCAGCCAAGGTGGCTAACTACAGCTACCCACAAAGACAGCTGTGTGTGTGTGTGTATGTGCGCGTGTGTGCGTGTGTGTGTGGCTTATATACTCCATTCAACTTCACTGTGTGTTCATTATTTTTACAGATTTTCCAAGCAAACATTGGTGATAAACACTGAGCTTGATGGTAATACTAAAAGAGCATCACATTATCTGCCATGCCGTCATGGATCTGGTACTTTCTGACTGAGAAAGTGTCCATGACAACATGAGCCCCACATGCAACTTGCCAGCTTCCCATTTTCATCCACCTTGTTTGGTTCCTTTTTCATCTGTCAAGTCCCTGACAAGTTGTTGTGGAAGTTGTTTTTACTTTTGTGGATCAATGTTTTCATACTGCCCTTGTGGCGCTTGCATCACTTAATACCACTTGAGATTGACTCTCAAGGAGAGGAAGAAAAAAAAGGAGGCAGCAAGTGAGATAACGACAGACAGAGAGAGAGAGAGAGAGAGAGAGAGAGAGAGAAACACATCCCTTCATCACAGGATTTTATCTGACTGTTTGGACAGATTGGTAGAATTCAAAATGCAGCAGGGGCCTGTGATGTGACGATAAAGCGTTTGCCTTTGATCCCGCCCTCACTATTTTTTTTTCCTCCCCTGCACATGTGCACGTCAAAATCAATTAGATCAACTCTGAAGAGAGCGAGGCAGCGGGCACATCCGCACAACAAACCTGTGCATCACCTTAGTTTACCAACAAGCCCCCGTTATTATTTTCATTGTCAAACTCATTGGAACAAACTCTGGCAGCAGCCATCACCTGCATATACAACAAACTTCAAGGTGCGTGAAAGATGAAATAGTACACAAATAGAATATCCATCTCACCAGACAGAAACACATGCTTACATCCCAGCCGCAGCTGTCAATTACCTACAAAAAAATCCCTCTTTGATAAGGAAAATTTGAATTTCCCCCCCTCCCTGCACTTGGAGTGGCTTTTTCAGATGTCGTAGCACTTATGAGAAATTTGTGACAGCATCAACAGCTCCTATTCCCCATTCAGCAGCATTAACTCTGTGCCATGTGTCTAACAAACGGAGGCCATTCTGGAGCCCTTAATGACAAGGCTGCTCCGCTCCTCTCCTCTCCCCCTCGCTCTTTTCAAATTGCTCTCTAAATGAAGTACAGCTGTGTGGACCAGGTGCTGCCATCCCCCTTTCAGAAAGAACAGGAAATTATGAAATCCCCAAATCCTTCACAAATGGCGGGGCAGGAGGGAAGGTTGGGAACGGCAGCTCGGCTTGCCTGGTCTGTAGCTACATGTCTCTCGTCGGTGGATGATCTTTCATTCGGGTTTGTTATGGAGCTCTCTCCATCCACCGCTCCGTTGCCAGATCCTATCACACACGACCGTCGGCGAATACAATTGGTGTGCCGATTTAGTTTACGAGTTCAATTACAGCATCGTTTCCAAAATGAGTGTAATTTTTTAAGATATATATTTATGTTGGTGGGTAATCTGGAAGAATAGTGCCTGAGTCCAACTCATCCTTGTGGACTACTGTAGGTGGGGTATTCCCGATGGCTCCATGTCAAATTTGTACTACAATGATAGTCTCTCAGTCAGGTAAGTTTAATGCAAAAACCAAAACAAGCTTTTATTTTGGCGTTCTGTCTGCATTTCCTGATTGTAGATTGGACATTCAACCAATGGAAATGTAAGATGCTACAACTGTGTGAGTGTATGAAAAAAATGAAAGATTTCCAACAGAGAATATGTCACACCTCTCCCTCCTCCTTTCAGATAATGTTTTTAACACAAACCTACAGTAGCTACTGGAATCTGAGTTCCAGTTGAAGCTGTGGTAGCTACCTTCTTCTCTACAGAGGAGAACACAACTGCTGAAGTAGGCCTCCTGCTCAGGAGACTGTCAATGTGCAGCTGTCAATGTCTCCATAAAGCCCCATATCCATAATAGACAAAGCACTCATCAAGCCCCAGCTTCATCTGGCCTCCCAGATGCCCCATCACCAGGGGCAAATCCCATCCAGGACTGAGTGCCGCACCACGCAGCCAGATGTGAGCTGGCAACATGGCCGTGGGGTCAACACATGGCAAAGGTAGACCCGATAAATGAATTATACTCTGATTATCATAAATGTGGCATCTGAGGATGGCGCACGCGTTGTTGTTGTTGTTGTGTTTGATAGGAGACTCAGCTGCACCGCTCCCTACCGAACACACACACACACACACACACACACACACACACACAACATAGAGTTTACATTCAAGGTTCTTTCACTATTTCATCATATCTAAGTGACCTATAGGCCTCCAGGTTGTGTGATTGATTCGGTGCTTGTGCATTCATTGAGACAAAATTCTTCAAACTTTGTGAGAGAAAATTTACACGGGGTAACATGGTAGAGCCAAAACATATTTAGGATTCTCAGAACGATTCCATGCCATATGCCCTGTATTTGTACATAATTCCACAATGTTCTAGGTCGCTCCCTGAAACATATTCTGTTTCGTCACATGCCAAAAAGACCTTTCCCCCCCCCCCCCCCCCCCCCCCCCCATCATCCCTCCCTTTCTCGGTTTGACACGTTTGCATGCGGTATCTGGCTGCCCTGGCTCCCTGTCTTCCCCTTTAAAATGCCATGCCAACTTCAGAGGACCCAGGTGTATGGGTCCGTTATCAATTCCACTAACAAGCGTGCTTACTGGGATCACAGGACGCGTTGTGGCTTGCTTTAAAGTCCCTGTCTGTAGCCAAGGCTGACCTGAATTGGAGACATGCGGCCCCCTGCTGATAGCAGCCAACCTCTGATGGGCAGTCCCTCTCCCAGACTTGGCCAACACTCTCGCCTGGGAAGGAGGAGGGGAGAGAAGAACTCTTTGAAATGCTGGAGATCCATGAAGAATTGAGAAGCAGGACAGAATCAAAGGCTTCTGATATAGGAAAGGAAGAAAAAAAAAAAAATAGAATCGAGAATTGGAGATGAGGAAGGGATGATTGGAAAAAAAAAAAAAACCACACACACACACACTGGCTAGGTTGCGAATACGCTGTGAACAAAGAACGTATCTGGAGTTGCCGAGAAAGAAAACTTCTCTATCTCCCTGCGACAGAGGCCTCCGTATCAAACCCCCAGTTTAAAGAAATATGAAGCCATTTCTGCAGCAGCGCTACAAAGCACAGAGGTTCTGTATCACACAGAGAAAGTAAAATCTCACCCTGCGGTACGTGATCACACACCCACACACACACACACACACACACACACACAAACACGCACGCTCATGCAGTACAGCATGTTATCAGCTGTGTATCCCTGTGCTACACGGTGGATCCTTGGTGTTTACATCAAAGGACTATCACAACCATAGATACTGCATAGTACGTCTTTACAATAGAAGTACGTTGAGCATTGACTCCTATGGGCTCAGGGTGCCTTCGGTATCCAACGGCAGCTTTGTTATCCTTTTCAAAAGAGTATGTTTCTGTTTGCAGCTGTACTTTTGTGTGCGAGCGCGTTGTATGCATGCATTGTTTATTTTGCTCTCGTGCTAAACAAACAATAGTATGAGACCCGGTGAAATAAAACAGAGAAGGGGTGCATGTGTGAGCAATGGGTCTCTAACTCTGCTGCTGTTCCTGCTACTTGTACTGGTGGTGATGGTGGCAGCTGAAGGCTATTATGTCCAGGTGGCCTGGAGGATGTAGGGGCTTCACTGAGAGCTATACACACCCCAAACACACACACACACACAGAAAGCTTCACAGCTGCTAGGGCCCGCTGCATGTCAATTAGGAAGGCAGAGGATGTACAGGGACACATGGACGTTCACACAGCACATGTATAATGCATGACAGGGTGGATGGACTGTATAGAGGTGCACTAGTAGATTGGATTCAGTGGTAGAGCTGCTGTGTATAAAAATACTATTTCAGACAGGATCACACACCTGAGGTTCTCACTGGCAGGTGGATTTGATGCGAGCTGGCTTGTGATGTTTGAGTGCTGTGATGTGTGTGTGTGTGTGTGTTTGTTGAGCTTCTTCTGACATGCACACATGCACCCAAAAAAAGTAAAAGAGGGGAAAAGGGTGTATCGCTAAGGGAGAGAGAGCCTGACAAAAAGAGAAAGTGAAATTGTTGTGACAACCATTCATTCCCCCAGCATCCATCTACCTCCATTTCCATTTTCATTCTCACCTGAACCAAAACAATTTCCATGGTTTAGTGTTCAGTCTGCGGCACGGGGACTGGATGATAATAGATCTTCACTCGGCAGAGAAACCATTTTCTATCTGTTCTTAATTCTGCCTAACGGGAATGGCAAATTACCCACCAATTTCCTCGCTAAGCTGGCGAAGAGTCTGACAGTCAGGTAGAGTCAAGCTTCCACATGAAACATGCTCATTTTTAGCATCAGACTCTATACCGTTACTATTGTATGTTTCACCTAGCAGTATTTTTGTTCCAATCAGATGTAAAGTTTTCCCCCTTAACAAAAACATTCCCTTTTAAGGTCAAAGCAAAAGGGAAGCAAGCCACAGAAGCTAGCACATTATGCTGATTACTCTTATGAAAATTACATGTAGTGGGGTGAAGGGTCACCAGAGCTTAATTCCATTTTCATGTTCGGCTCCGCGCTAGCCAAGCTGTGGGTGTCGGCGTGTGAGGCACCGTTTGCTATTTGCCTTGACAGCGCACAGTGTAATTGGCTCACTAAGGTGATTCAGTAATCGCCTGAGTGACACCTTCCCTGGGAAATTTTGACATTGGAGGTGGATGAGGATGTGGTGGACTTGAGGTGCCAGGGAAACTAACCTTGTAGCGAAACCAAAATGCATGGCAGGGAGATACAGAGGAGACCCACGTCGTTCATCGGCTTTTGCACAGTATAACGAAAAGGAATGAACAATAATGAAAACAAAAGGAACGCCAACAAAACATACTGTCGTTTCTTTTGCCCCGTACAGTTTATTCTTTAACATCTCATCATGCCTCATCATCTCCTTCCTCTTCCCTTTCCCTGTCTTGATCATCCTCGCCCCGCATCCTCGTCCTCCCATCATTCCCCTTCGTCATCCTCTTTTATTCTCATCTTCATCCTTTTACTCCTCCTCCCTCTCCTCACCCATCAGCTCCTCAGCTTCCCTCCTCCCTTTTCTTCCGCCTCCTCTTCCTTCTCCTCCCTTTTTTGCTCCTGGCGTAGCTCCTGGAGAGGAGGAGCAGCCAGCGCTGTTCTGTTCCTCAGGACTGTCCTCCTCGTGCAGAACACAGATGGTTATTATGGAGCTGCACATAAATTGATTATGTTGGAAATTAACTGTTGCTGTCAAAGGCAGCCGCCAACCTGTCCCAGTGTGTCCCTGTGCCCGCTGATGCATAGGATCCAGCTGATGGACCAGATGTTTGCACAGTGCGCCGCTCCTTTTAAGGTCAGCACAAAAGTGGTATGGGGGCTCTCTGATCTCCCTCTCTTTGTACTTTCAGCCCGTGCCCTCTTGCCTCCTGACATTTTGTGCAACTAAATTTGGTGGTTTTGATGTTAATGTTGATATTTCATTATGGTTGTGATTTTTGGTTGAATCAAGTTTTTTTTCTTTCCATTACCTTGACAATCAATTGTGACATGTTTTCTGGAGCAAATGTCACCACCATTGTTAAAACCATTTGAAACTTTGTTCTGTTTTTTGACCGTTTACTCACGCCACAGGTTTAGTCACACAAGTTTTCCCATCAGTGAAGGCGGATGAAGATGATGCCTTACTTATGTGCCAAGATGACCATGTAGTCTCTTCACCAGCGCCGTCATGCCAAACAGTCTCCAAAACGCTGTGCCTAAGCAGGACTCTCTTCCAGCAGCTCATTACTGGTTTGTCTGGATAAGCATGATGGGTGACTCCTGGCTGTGGCCTCGAGGGACAGGTAGCACAATGCCAAACTCAGCAGAACGTCAGGTCTTGGGAGTGTTGCTACATTGTTTTCCAGGCCTGACCTTGATTCCAGGCCCACTCCTGCATGTTTCCGTATGCATGGCAGAGTTCGGAGGGCTGCCAAAATCTGAGCCAAACAGTGAAGAGAGGACCCCTGTGATTCACACACACACACACACACACACACACACACGCACACACACACACTTACACGCAGACACATGAGGAAACACACACAGACATGGGCCAAGTCCCATTACGAAGGTTAACTTGTATGGAAATGGAAAGTTTAATGACTTGTTTCATATCATATAGAAAGAGATAAATAAAGTGAACGGTGGAAATAAGAAGTGAACAATTATCAGACGATCTTAGACACAATAATGCAGTACAACCACTCCATGACATGATGCATGAAATCACTATGTTAGGTGTTGTCCATCTCTCTGTCGTCAAGTGCATGGCTTTCCTTTCTTCATAAGAAAATCCTGCTGTTGCTCTTGATATAAAATGATGTGGTTGTTTTTTATATCCATGCATAGGAACGTCTTCTCTCTCCTCTGCACCTTTCCCATGACTATCCATCCCAAAGCTGTTGGATGCTTCCGGTAGCTTGTAGGCAGACGAAAGGCTTGCTGGTCAGCTGACTAGCTGAATCTGTCTCAGGCCAGGCAGGCATAGTGACATGAATATGAATGTCAGCAGGTGATAAACAGAGTGGGTCTCTGGGACGTGTGACTCTGTTTGCGACACATACCCCTCACACCCCAGATGTAGAGGAGCTGGGGAAGCTGCCACTCAAACCGACGACATCTGAGCAGCTAGCAGCAGTAAGCAGCTACAGCAGCCTGACTGCATGGCAGCCAGCCTCACAGCACAGACACGGAAATGAGACATACAGGCAAGTAATAGCAATACTAATACTACTAATACTACTAATACTACTAATACTAATACTAATACTACTAATACTAATACTAATACTAATACTAATTCATTCATTCATTTTCCATACAGGCTTATTCCTCTTCAGGTCACGGGGCTGGAGCCTATCCCAGCATGCATTGGACAGGTCGCCAGTCCATCACAGGGAGAATAATAGTAATAATATGGAGTATTGTTACAGAAACCTCACTGTAGTTTGCTCATCAAGTGTGTGGTTGATAGGACACAAGGAGTTTCCCTACAATGCTTCACTGACCACATATATATCTCTGAGTTGTACTGTTGACTCTAATTGGTCCAACACATTATGATGGGGTGTGTTTTTCGAGTGGAGGACTCTTTGCGTACCCAAAGGCAAATAATGTAGTTATAAACGATGGTTTTGAATCTTTTTGAACAAGTTTATCTTCTTTTGCAAAGCATTGGTTCAGAATACGTTTCAACATCCAGACAGAGTAAAAAAATAAGGCAGGGAAAACAATGTTCAGGATTTTGGAGCAATGTGTGCTCATTGTTCCCCAACTTAGATTAGAAGAGAGAAAAAGGCTGGAGGATTTCTGGTGATTTACACACCTCTGTAAAAAAAAAGAGGCAGAAATCTCCTTTTCTTCTCATCTCTATCAGGCTGGAACACCTTGGGCTGATAGGGGCTCAGAGGTAGCTACAGGCCCAAATGAAATTTTCCACATTTAAGTGTGTGTGTATGTGTAGGCATGTGTGTATATGTGTGTGTGTGTGTGTGTGTGCACATGCGTGTAAGTGTGTGTGTGTGAGTGTATGGTAGTGGTGGTGGATATTTTCCAATCACTGCTCTGCCGGTTTCTCATTGTTCTGGGAAGCTGTTCGCCATTCTGCACGATTAACAGTATTATCTGTACCTAGCCCAGTCAGCCAGCCAGTCCTTGGGCCATTGTGTTCCCGTCAGGGGTGAGTGCTCTGGGCCCTGCATGTCACGCCTGCCCCCCATCAGCAGGGACAGGCTTGGCTGGGCCCAGGTGGGAAGTGCTGGCATTTGGGCCCTGTCCACTGCAGGAGGGAAGGGGGAGACAGGAGGGGACGGGGGTGGGGGGGTAAATGGCCTCCACAGCAGGCAAGAAGCAGAGAATGGGTCCCTTTGCCCAGCCACAGCCCCAGTTCAGGGGTGAGGAGGGGTGAGGGGGTGAGGACAGGAGGCCCCTGGGGGCCACCTTTGCGTGCCCTGAGCACAGAGCTCCATCTGGTCACTCTGCAGAGGAGACAGTGTCTGTGACAAGACTGCTTTTAGAAACCAAAGCCACTATCTCTCTTTCTGGTCCTCTCTCTGTCCACCTCTCCCCTTCGAGTCTCTCTTCAATCTGTCTAGACTCTCTGCAAATAGAACAACGCGGTTATTGGTTTGGTTGTTTGTTTATTAACTTGTTTGTTTGTATGTTTATTACCTCCAAAATAACGGAGCAATTAACTCGTATGACAACTGCCAAAAGAACCAAATGTCAAGAGCGTTGGAATTTACCTACCAACCCGGCCCGGTCCAGGGAAGTGATAATGAATGAAGTGTTATTAGGTCTGGTGGTGTTAGTGTGGGTCTCCTCCCAGTCTCCACTGCTAATATGGAAATGTCATATTAGCATACCATTGCCAACCTATTGGATTGGATCTCCCTGTCTCTCCCTCACTCTCACTCTCTCTCTCCCTCCCTCTCCCACCAATGACCCCCAGGCCTCTCTCTGCCCTCTCCTTTGAACCTCTGAATTCATTGCCCGGGCTCCGAGGTCCTTTTCTCGTCCTGCTGCTCTTTACCCCTCTCTGCTACGCTGTATAATTGACTCAGCTGCAGCCTTTGTGATATAATAACTAGTTTACCTGGCAGAATGACATTTCACAGGCTCTGAGCCACCATAAAGCTAATTGTTCTAGCTCTATGTGTGTATATGTGTGCAGCTAAAGATAAGAGGAGAGCGGCCGCTCCATTTGTGCTGTATAGGCCACCGAACGGCTAGAAGTGACATTTATCTCCACACTGAGCCTCAGTCCCAAACATAGCCTGATGCACTCTCTCTCTCTCCCTCCCATTCCTCTCTCACATACAAATTTCCTCTCTATTCCCTTGCACAGACATACTGTAGTTTTATGTGTGTGTGTGTGCGCCTCCCCAAGACCTCAACCAGCCACACTGCACAGCAAAGATAGGGTCTTTAATTTAGGCCCAGTGCCTTTATTTCTCCTCTCGCCATTCCTCACAATGTGGAAGGAAAAAGGGAGATATGTGGGGAGGAAGGGAGGTGGGTTTTGAGGTGAGGTGCAATTCTGAGGTCTGTGTTGCTTCTGGGTGCACAGTGCTGGTTGTCACATTCATCTGTTATTGTTCTAAGTATTGTTCTACCAAATAAGGTACCGCTGTACACTATCTAAACCTGAGATCAATAAAACTCTCAACCAACCTCAGATTCCACACATCTTCAATTGCAGAACAGAGTTTACCCACCTTTAGGCTGACATAAATCATAGTATATATCACAGTAAGTAGCACAAAACTGATGTATGTTATCGGGTCTTTTAAGTAAGTAAGTCTTTTCTGTAAATATAACTGATTGTGTATATAGTGGTAGTTTACTCACCTTTTTATTTACCATTGCCTCACTGACGGTTCACATAAGCAACCACATTGCTGAGCCACTATTGCATGGCTCATTTGAGCTAGCTGATTGCTAGCTGTAGCACCAGTGGTGTTGTAGCAATAGGCAGGACATGTAGCATCGCTAGTATGTAATTGGCTGTTGATCCAAAACTTCAGCTGCAGCCATTTTTTCAAACAAGGACGAAAGGTGACTGTGGTCAATATTGGCCAAGATTTCTCTGATCGTACATGAATTGACTTCCGATGAGCTCTGGATTCTCGAGTTGCTTGCAGTAGGAACACAGTTATTTATTCAGACAAACTGAAAAACAATACACTCTTATGTCCAGCAGTGTCCTGTTACAGGTGGAGGGTTACATCAGAACCTTGTGGCCCTCTTTTTTATGTGAGCCGAGATCAGCAAGGAGGAAGTTCTTCTACAAAATGATCATCATATCTTTTGATTCTTATGATTCTTATGGTTCTTATGGTTCAGTGACTGTAGAGTTGGAGTTTATTAGACCCACTCTCAGGGCTGTTGCTCCAGGTTCCTCAGGTTATTGCTGACCTGGGAAGGACTGCCTCAAGATTGTGCGCTCCATACACCTGGAACCAACTGCAGCTTGATGCTTTCAGAAATCTGATGAAGAATCTGCTTTAAGAGATATTCAACACTAAATCACATTCTTGTAAACAGCTGTAAACACATTTGTATGACTTCTATATGGTGGCACCTATCAATACTGGACATAAGTTCAATATTGCAGGTATACATAAAGCCAAAAAATGTATTGTAAAAATATGTCTTGCCCTCTTTCGGTGGAAAATTTCATCTCTGCTGCACTGCCACCCGATTGGTGATGTAACACCGAAGATATAGGGAAGGGTGGTATGAGTGGGCAGAAATGTAAAAAATGATGTTGAATGGTGAATGTTTTGATTGATTATTGTAAATATTGTTTGTGTCCTTGTTGCGACTCGTATGTGGGAGTTGCCCAGTACAACCACAGTAACAACCACGCAGCTGCACCAGAGCCGTTGGGAGGTAAGTCCATTAGTCAAGGGCACTTCGGCGGTATGTGTTGAGGGAGGGGAGAGCACGTCTCATTCAATTCCCCATGCCCAGATCTGATAACCGTTATTGATAACCAATGTCATAATAGTAATCCTCTGCCAAATTTTCAAGTACACTTACCTCACACATAAATGGTATTTTACACTGCGTGGTAATTGTACAGTGTTTTTTCTCTTAATTGGAAATTTCATATTGTATACTTGTATATTTTCTCATCTATGTTCTGAGTGTATGGCAACCAATTTACCGGGTCAATTACATTATGAAACAGTGTACGATAAACCTTGTGGGGTCCGGGAATGGAGGACCAAGCTGTCTGATGCCACCCATCTTTCTATTGAATCATATTCTTTATATAGAGTCTGACAACACACTTAGAGAGCGGAGACCTGCAGCCTGACATGTTTTGTATTGATTCTGTCTGTCACACATTCAAATCGCCCTGTCTAGAGTTTCAGCAGAGAGAGAGAGAGAGAGAGAGAGAGAGAGAAAAGGGAGATCAGCAGTGCAAGGAGATACATTGCACAGTGACTGTATATTACTATTGATTCCAACTTTGAATGAGAGAATTGATTTGATTGAACAGTCAGTCCATCCTCTGCGATCAGACTAAAAGCATGTCAACTCGTATCCATCCAGGGATTTTGCTTACGACCGAGCTGGTCGGGGGATTTGAACCGGCTCCTGGTGCATCCCGGCCTCTCGATGACATTTACAGATCAAAAAACATCAGACAATTTTGTAAAACAGCATGTTAGCTGTGACTGAGAAGGAAATAAAGTCACCTTAGGCCTACAAGGTAATGACCATGCAAGGATTATTACAGTGCACGCTTAAAATTTGTCTATTGCTGTATTAAAAAAAAAGCTTATATCAGAATTAACGGCAACACATCCGTCTATACCGGCAGATTTTGAGGGTGCGTGTCCGCCTGCCTCTGTGCCGAACAGACTGTGGGATGTCACTGTTGCGTCACCAGGTTTCTTCTGCTCTGTTCCTGTCAAAAAACCCCACAGGCCCACCCATTCAAGATGGCCTCTCCGTTTCCCACTTAGAGAAATAGATGGAGTGTTTAAGTGTTTTTGTCAAGTCAAATGGCACCAGGCAGATGACTGCATGCCATTACCATAATTTACCCTGGTGCAGGCTGTCAGGGTGTATCATCAGCAGGTCTGCTTCCCGCCCTACGTAGCTACACAGCAGCCTATAGACAGGTGGAGCAACGGACAGTGGCTCTATGCACCGCTCAGTACGGTTCAGATTAGTTTGGCAAAGTTTTATTTGCGGTCTGCCACAGCTTGTCATCAGTAAAGTTAGCTACCACTTCCACTTCTTGCGGCGACAGCTGAGGGGTGCTGAGTGGCACTCGTCCGTCAGTCTGTCTGCATGTCCGTCCCCACCTGTCTCTGTCTGCCAAAGCTTTCAGGGGCTGCCTGCGCAAATCTGTCAGGCAGATGGGGGGCCGGCTTTTTACATCTCACTTGAGGGACGCCCAGGCAACACAATCTGCGGCCCACAATGCAGTGTGTCTGAACCCTGCGAAACCCCGAACGGAGAATCGATGCAGCACCACGCACGGCCCAGACTCTCTGAGCAATCCCTCCGTATCCTGCCTGTCTGCGTCTACCTTCTGCCTGGCCTCTTCAGAAGAACTCTGCATCTTTTATTTATCCCTTGAAATAAGGCTGGACCCTGACGAGAGCACAGGCTGCACGCACACACACACACACACACACACCCACACAAATGGGCCTCCTTCTGTTACTGAAAAGTCGGCAATTATGGAGAGAGAGGGGAGGGACAGTTGGGATTTGCATATGTCGTGGAGAGAAGAAACTACATCTCCCACAAGGCCCGGCGGTGGAAATGAACCAGCTGTCCATGGTTTGTAGATCAGATCCCATCCTCTTGATTACGAAATCACAGAATAATAAGGACTAAAAAGTTGCGGGCCGTGCTGTGTGTTCCTCCTTTGTTGTTCCCTAGAACAGAAGTTATTTTGCCTCCGCTGCCTCCGAGCTGTTTGCCATGTGCCAGCGTTTGGTGCACTGTGCTCCACTTGTTCCCGCTCTCACACAGAAACTCAGAAGGCTCCAGCCCTGCCCCTCCAAAGCTGTCATGTGAACTCCCGCTTTTGTTTAATTTACATTTTGAGGCAGAGCCCATCAATCCCCCCCCGCCCACCTCCTCGCTGCCCCCTGCCAACGCCACCACCACCACCCCGCCACACCAACTGGCTTCATCAAAAATGCAGAGTTCAAACTAATTAGTGACATTTGGCCATTTGTGAAACTTTTTCCTCTCCAAGTTCAGCTTCTATCAGGCAGCTCAGCCCACGCTTGGTCTCTTACCTCATGAAAGACTTCATCAATGTGAAAAACTACAGTAGTGTACATGAAAACGGGAAAAAGCGACTTCATAACATCAGTGCAGATCCAAATAGAGATCAGTATCTGATACATGAGACACCATATTATCCCATTAGCTTGTTATGTGATGATCGTCAGGCTTGAAGAAAATAAAATGATGAAACCATAACACAAACACTAAACGTAATAATATCAGATTAGGATATTGCATGAGCTTGTTCACTGCACAGTTTGATTTTATCAGCAGGGTGTGATCCCATCAACAGCTCACATTCCATTTTCATCAAATTTCAACAAGCAGCACATTTGATAAGGATTTATTTTATGGGAAAACAGTAGCACACACAGAAAAAAAAACTACAATTTTCTAAAAACACTGTAATAACAAAAGGAGTTACATGCTCGTGCCTGTGCCTTTAAGTGGATTTAAAGGTTTGCTTTTGTCGTGAGAGACATCTGTCTGGTCTATTAAAAATAGCTCTCAGTATGAAGACAAACATCTGCAGAGACTAAAATAAATAAACATAAACGATGGCATGAAAGCTTAATTACACCGATAAGGATTGATGTCGTTATATGGGTTATGTGGAAGTGCAGAACCTGGGGTTTAGAGATATAACACACACACACAGACTGACACACGCACACACACACACACGCACACGCCTATTCAACGTGATTTGGCCAGTGTAATGATCTTTTCAAAGGACCCATGGTGAGGTGTTTCTATACCGCCAGCTGTTCTTCAGTAGGGGCACAAACAGGTGCCGTATATATAAATGTTTTTTCCACGTGCATCAATCATATACGATACTTCATCTGGGAGAGTACATCAATGGACGAAGCTGTTTGTATTTTCTGGGTAATTCCTGTTGATCTAACGGAGGCAGCTGTATGGGATCTGTTGCAGTCAGCATCAGCATGTAAGATGGAGTTGACTTCACGCACGACCACGCGCTACGCCGACTGCATCTTTGTGAGCGGCAAATCATTTCTTCATTCAAGACTACCCACATTCACATCCGCCATGACATCCACGAGATGCAACATCTGACTCAGACTTAGTGAATCACGTCTGGAGAGTTGTCATGTCACACAGGTGCCTCATTATTCACAATGTCACAGCACCCCCTTCAGCTGACTCACTGGAAATGGGTGACACCACGTATCCCACACGAAACTGGACATATGTACTGTACGTTGCTATTGGTTTTTCTTTTTTTTTTGTTGTTTTTGTTTGTTTTGCCTGTTTCGTTTTATTCCATCTGGAACTGAAACCGTTCCCGAACTTGAAAAAAAAAGGCAACGGGCTGCCGTGAAAAGTTTCTGCCAAACTTTCTTCCTACTTCTGTTTTCCCATAGAGTTTCGGGTGGGAGGGGAGCGATGTGAAAATGAGTGAACAGCAGAACGTGGTTGAGGAATGGAACGGTGCAGGTGAGGAGAGGGGAGGTAAAAAGCTGACAACGTTAATATGGAACCAAAAGGAGAGCGCAACCTGGCAGTCACTCAAATCCTGCACCTGCACCTTTACAAAACAGGCTCTCCGGTGTGCCTCTCTGGCTCTCTCTCTCTCTCTCTCTCTCTCTCTCTCTCTCTTTGTCTCTCTTGTTTCTCCTGCTCTTTCTCTCCCCCTCTCTCTCTCTCTTCCCTTTCCATGTGCTGTGGCTTGGGGCGTTGTCATTTTCGGCATGTTTTCTCTACACTGTGCACTCTCTGTGTGTGTTAATTGCGGCCACCCTTGGGGAAGGGGAGAACGATGAGGAGGACCTGTTTGAGAGCAGCCGTGCCAGGTTCTGAGGTACGACTCAGCGTGGAGCTACAGACACCTGGTCTGCCTGAAGGGCAAGAGGAAAGGTAGACTTTTTCTTTCTCTTCTCCCTCCTTCTGCCCTCCCCTCGCTTTTCTTTCGACCTCTCCCTCTCTCTCTCTCTCTCTCTCTCTCTCTCTCCCTCTCTCTCTCTTTCTCTCTCTCTCCCTCCCTCTCTCTCTCTCTCTCTCTTTGCTCTCCTCTTTGCTTGGAGAAAACAGCTGCTGTACAGCCTGTGCACAGACATCCCACCTTACCAGCCCAACCTATCCCATCAATCACCACACACCACACACCACACACCACTGTTCGCATGTGTGTGTGTGTGTGTGTGTGTGTGTGTGTGCTAGAAATGGAGCAACGTACAACTTTGTGGGTCAATGACTTTGAAACAATTGATCCAGAAGGCCCGAGGCCACCATTCTCGCTGATAATGCTTCATAAATTACAACAATATATCACTGACCATCCTCACCAGCTCTTCATCAAGGTTACCCACTGGGGAGCAGCTATAGGATCACCCGTTCTCTGAACCCGTAGGCTAAACCATTAATACCACTTGAGGTGAGATCAGTAGATGCAGGTGACTGTTGGTGGTGTAAGTTTTGCCCTATTAGATTCCCCAGAAACGTTTCCTCCCAGACCAGAGTATCCATCGTTGGCACAGACTCCACATTTTAGTCCAGTGTTTTAATACAGTTTTGCCCGTAGAGGATTTTGGTGAAATTACTTCCACAAAATCTAACATTGGACTAATAACTGCACAGTTGCCGTGTAATCTGTGTCTGCCGCCACATAGTTTGGCTTGGATTTATAGTCCTCATTACTTTGTCACTTTGTCACTTGAATCTTGGCCTTTCCACTCAACTTTGACATTCACAATCAGCTTGGCGGCCATATGTGCGCGTGGTGGTTGAGTGATGAAAAAGTTGCCTGTTTTCATATTCAAGTCTGACATATTGAAGAATGGAAAGATGCTCGTGGAGCGCTTGTGGGCAAAGGCAGTGACATACGGACAGTCTATCTCCCTCTCTCTCTCTTTCTCTCCGAGTTTGTCTCTTTCTCTCTCTCTCTCTCTCTCTCTCTCTCTCTCTCTCTCTCTCTGATACACACACATACACACACAGAACTTGGTCAGCAGCACAGATGAGTTCTGGGAAAACAAGCAGCTGCAGGAGGAGGAAAGGACCATAAGGCTGGACGGCTTGCCAAATTTCATCATCTATTATGGATTGCCTGAGATGCACACTCTACTGCAACCAGAGGCATGCTTCAGACTCACATGCAACCACATAATCTATATGCACACGCGGATGCATGCGCACACATGCATGCACTGACCACTCACTTGTACGCACACCAACGCGCACACGCGACAAAGACACATGTTTCTTCACACACAAGTACAGACACATGGACACATACACACACACACACTCATGAACGCTTTTATATCATCATATATCATTTTATTGCACTTACAAGTTCAAATTTTGATTTGTAAAGCAACTGTTGAGGTGGGTTCGCTGTAATTACTTGCGTCTGACTGCTGTTCAATGATGCAATGGGTGATGAAAAACAAATTACACAGCATCAAAAAGTGTATTAATGATTGTAATTATTGTTGTTGCACGTTTCAGATGAAGCGAGATGTAAAATATTGACAACACGTTAATAAGAGGGGAGCTTCCTCACCTCTCTCAGGCCTCTCAGTCTATCACCTCACCGCATCACCTCTTCATCATGCTTGGTTTCCTTTGGTATTGGGCTTTTCAATAAACGGCACCTACGTGGGAAGGTATTTCCTCTATAGCTGACCTCTGGACCTCAACACGACACAATCTCAAATCCTGCGGTTACATTTTGTTGAGTGCTCTCTTCATTCTCGGTCCAATCTTTAGGAAGGGGTGGGGGAATGATGGGATGACTTGTTGTTTTGCGTGTTTGTGTATCTTTTCAGAGGGAGCACTTTGGCAGGCGCCATTACCGCCCAGCAGTAAATTGCCTTGTAAATTACAGTGCCGGGGTAATAAAGCCAGATTTGTATATCACCGGGAGTGGAGACTGTGTCTGTCTTGTAAATTTAATTAAACAGCAGGTGCAAAATCAGGTCATATGGCTTTGATGTGCCCCATGTGAGAATGACAACCAGACAAAGATTCTAATACGGGCAGCATTTCCATATTTTTGCATGCGGCGGGCGGCGGCAGGGAGGTAGGGGGGGGAGGGTAGGGAGGTAGGGGGGGAGCCTCGCCCAGCACCTTGTAGTGTATTAAATTTCGCCCCAAATTAAAGAGGATTCAAATTAGCTGTCACCTTCAATTTTAATAGATCTACAGCAAAATAAGTGGCTAAGCTCTTCAAAAAACAGCCTCTCGCCTGTCTAGAGTGTACATAAATACAGCCATTACCAACACCTAGTGCCGACTGAAACACCCTCAGACTAATTGGCTCTTATTGCCTGTCTACTGTACACTGTGCGGTATCAGAACCAACTCTTCTGAACGCAATTAGAGCACACCTCAACAACTCCAGCTAAACAGGATGAGGCATCTCGCTTGCACCAGCGCCTGCGGTATATTAGAAAAACAAGGGATTTTCTAGCCAACTAGAATCAGGTTTTAATATAGACCTCCTTCTGGCTGATGCGCAGTGAAGCCAAAAATCATCCTCTTATGGCTGTGCTTGACCTGCGACACCGTCAACGCGCTGTCTGGGATCCAGAAGGCCCTTTGCTGTACGTCCGTTTGAGCTCGCTGCCAGAGAGCCTACAAACGTGTCAGCGGCATCAGTTGACCTGACGGCAACACCTTCGCTTGTTTCTTTTTTTTTTTTTGTGGGGAGGAAGTGGTTGATAATTACCACCTAGGATGTAACCATCTGTGCCGCCCTTTCACGGCCTGTTAAGCTCGCTTTTCAGAAAGTTTACTGGTGACAGAGGGCACGCAAGAGGAGTGAACGCCACGGCGCATTAAAAAGACTGCACACTCAAGCAATATTAAAAGCAACGCTAAGGAGCTGATTTACAGGGAAAGAGGAGAGGAGGAGGAGGAAAAGGAGGAAGGGGGGGTGCAAGTAGAGAGGGAGAAGAGGAGGAGGGGTGGAGGTTGTATAGATTCGTTAATGAACTCTATAGGAAATATGGATTTACAAGCAATAAGCAAGTCCTTGAAGCCTGAAGGCATTTGGTAACACTTCAACTCACTGTCAGGTAAAAGAAAGTAGATGATCAACAAAGTGTCACTTAATCCTAACCCCAACCCAACCCATTGTACACATTACTCATGAACAAGTCACTTGAAGTTCAGTATCATTGGACGATCAAAGTCACCAGTCATTGTGAAACTCACCCTGTCAGTTTCACAATGACTTCAAAATAAAAGCGTTAATGATCCCTAGTTTGTATTTTGTTCCAACCTGTCCCGACACTTTCCACTCCTGTAACTTTTCATCAAACCCGTTCCATCGTCTTCGTGAGTCAGGGCCGCCCCATTGTCATCCTGCCGTCAGGGACACCTGTGTTTTGGGAACAGGGCCGCCGCGGTTATCATCAAGCTGTCGGATATCTGTCTCTTTGGCAGGATCTGTGTGGAAACCTTCACTGTCAAAGCCTGTCAAATTTCAGTGAGTCTTTAATGAGAAAATGCCATGTTAAAACCACAAGCATGTATCTGTGCTTGCGTGAGTGTGTGTGTGTGTGTGTGTGTGAGAGAGAGCAGGCTGGGGGAACAGGTGCATAGCTGGAAGCTGTGGTGGTGGTAGGAGCGGTAGGGGCTCGGTGCAGTACGTCATCTCTGATAGCTGACGGTTTCAGTCCCACTAATCAAACACACATCAACAGGCAGTGACTGAAAGAGACATGACTGACATTAAATAAAGACCAGTGGGCTGGAAATTGATCAAATTTCATATTAAACCCAGAGAGGAAAACACTTTTTTTCTCTATATGCTGTAGCTTAAAGCAATGTTAAAAAAAAACAAGCTGCATGAAAAGAAGAACATTGTAAGTTAAACTAAATGTAAACCTAGTACTTTTCAAAACCCTGACATACCGATGTTCATACAGTTCAGTTTCTTTTTGACTTTGTGCCCGTTGCAACCAATCCCCGAGGTTGCTGCTGTTCTCGTGTATATCATCGTGACAGAAAACAAGAGTTCGTTAGTTTCCCTACAGCGCTGAACAACCGTTCCTCTCCCCTCCGTCCCAACAGGCCTGTCGGAGGCCAGGTGAGGAGGCTCAGGTGAATGACCGCAGGCAAACTTCTTCCAGAGAAATGGAGGGAAAGGAGGGAGGAGGCAGGAAGGGGGGGGATATGTAGAAGAAGAAGTGGGTTGAGGTAGATGAGTTTCATTGAGGGACAGAGGGTGAAAAGGGGTAGAAGTGGAGAAAAGATGATGCTAAAAGGAGATGAGGTCGTGATTGGAGGAGGAGGGGGGGGGTTGGAAAGACAGGAGGAGGAAGGTGGGGGGGGGGGGGGGGGGGGTGTGTGCAATCCAATCTGTCATGAACATTGACGGCTCTTACGCAAGAGCCTCTTGTGTAAATCAAGTGAGTGACAGGAGTGTACAGCTGTATCCATCTTTCTGACATGCTGCATTAGGCCTACGGACTAAAGGTAAGACGCCAAGGAATCTAGACAAAAAGTACACATTTTTAGTCTATACACCTTCATGTTATGATTATTTTACAGTACATGGAAGAGCATTTTCACAATATGATGAAACCTTATTTCCTAGATGATCCTGGTTGTGGAAATGTGGACACGTGCTGGAAGTGAACATTTTCAAACAACAATCTAGGCCACACACCCTGTAGAAAAGCACACAAACAAATACATCCCACGTTGTTGGTTTGAGCTCACTGAGCCCAAGCGGACCAGACCCACGTCCCGAACCACAGGAAGCTAATGAGAGCCGAAAGGTGTCACGGGCTGAGGGGACAAAGAACAAAACGACGACATGCAGGGAGAGAGCGGATCAGAGGGGGGACCCCGATGAGCCCTGTCATCTTATGTCAGTCACTGGCTGATAAACAATGGCCTCTGGTCGCAGCTAGAGTCAAACCTGAGAGTGTGCAAGCATATGACCGAGTGCACATGCCTATTATTAACCTTTAACCGCCACAGAGAGCTGGCAGGGGGCTCTCAGCTCTTAATGTCAACCTGTGTTTACTGCATTCATTCCTGTGCGGGGGCAGACAAATGGCGCCTGTCAATGTGACATGTCAGGAGTCAGCGAAGAGCCTCTATAACAGGCCACTGTGCTCACTGGGACAGAAAACAATACACGGTTGTATACGGCTGTAGACCGGACTGAGGAGTGACTGTTGAAGCCTGACATGACTGTCATGTGAGCAGAACAAGATGGTGGTGAACTAGAAAGAATAAATCCCTGTCTTATGAATCTCATGAACTGGTCTAGTCTTATCTAGTCCAATCTTATCTAGTCTCGTTCCAGACTGTATTCTGTCTGTATGCATTGCGAAGTGTTTGGTGAGTTGTGGAGCTAAAAAGTGCGGAAAAATATAGTCAATCGACAGTAGGCAGCGAATATGTCTAAAATTTCCAATACTAGATGTTCCAATTCTCTGCAGTTGGTTTGCAACTCTTTGTGTCAAAAGTGTGTGTGTGTGTGTGTGTGTGTGTGTGTGTGTGTGTGTGTGTGTGTCAGTATTGATGAAGAAGGCTGTGCTGTTTTGACAGCACTCTAGTTCCCTCTTCTGGCAGGCGTATATACCATTCACATGAAGTGGAAGATGTTCTCCAAAACACCACCACCGAATGACTGGATGAATCCTTCCACTATATCATAGCATCCATGTGAATTCACCCTCAGAAGTACGTCTGAGGCCCAGACACTAGACACATCCACAGGGCTTTAGATGACCACACCAAAAAGCTATTGAGCTCACTCTTCAGGTTCTTGACTAGGATGAAGGACGGTCTCTCAACCAGACGAGTGAATTCATCCAGTTTCCATTCTTCAAATCCATTTGGCAGGTCAGTGAACCGTTATAATCTATCACGGCTTTGAACAGGGAGAACATAAATAGCTGCTAGCTTTATAATAATCTTACACTGTTCAGTGAACATTTTGGAATAGATGCTAACTCACACAGAGCCGTCAATCAACACCTACGGCTGTGAAATCTGAGACCATATCACAGGCAGCTGTTCTGCATTTAAACCAGGTAAAATGAGGTATCATCTGCATAACTATGTCAAATGTTTTTGTACTTTTCAAATTTAGTATAGACTTGTCAAGATTTAATTGGAGTTTAAAACAGACGAGTAAGACAAATGTTTTCTATTCAATAAACTCAGTATAAGTAACAATGGCATCAAATATCTAAATGATATATATATTTCTTTGAAGACGTCTTTCCAGCGCAGTGTGATGACTAACCTCGAGGAGCTAAAGCTGCCCTGTGGCTCCTATCAACTCTCACTGTATCTGCACTCTCCAGGTTCTGCCCTGGACTAGGCTGTATCCAATACCGTCTGCTCAGCACCTGCCGGGGCACTTTTCCTCTGGATATTCAATTACTTTGAGATATTTTATGGCACATTCATCAAAAAATGCTTGGATAGGATGAGCAGACACTCCATGCATACCATCACTTGCACAGTCCCATTGCAGGTTGGTGTGTGTGTGTGCGTGCAACCCAAACCAGCTCATACCTCGCGGCTCGACATGCTGGTCAGAAAAGCCATCATGAGTTGTGATTGTAAGAGGATTTTCCACATTCTCCCTGCGATGATGTTAAAGCACACAGGCTAAGAGGTGAAGCGTCGGTTGGTTGGTTAGTAAGTGCGGAGCATCAGAGGAGGGGGTGTTGATGGGGAGCAGAGGAAGGACTTGGCACCGAGCTGCCGAAGGTAAAGCCAGAACAGACCAGCCTGATCGGCCAGCCGCCAGCACACAGAACCTTGTGTTCTATACAGAGCAGGTGCAAAGGCCTCTCTCACTCTTGGCTCTCTCTTTCATCCTAATTCCCTTTCCTGAGGTTCGATTCTTTCTTTCTTTTTCCAGCCAAATACACTGACTTGCTCCTCCCCGCCTTTCTTTCCACCTCCTCTCTAATTCCTCTGTTCCACCTGGCCCTATCTCTCTTTGTATCATACTTCATTTGCTCCAGATAACAGATCAGCCTCAACGCCCATCCGCAAAACCCCGTCGCCATGGCGCCCGCAGATGGTAACTTCCTGTGGTCCTGCCCGGTGATTGGTGGAGAGCCTTCTAAACAGAGAACAGCTGGTGAGGGGATGATATATCACCGGGCGTTTGCACTTTCATTTTCAGGGTTGTCTTGTTAATGCTCCCAATCGAGCATCTGGCAGGAAATAGACAAAAGACAGGGAGAGAGAGAGAGAGAGAGAGAGAGAGAGAGAGAGAGAGCGAGAGAGAACAACCTGTTCTTTGGTGGACCTCAACAAAAAACAATGGACATGGAGAGATGCTTTTTAGAGCAAGTCAGAAAGAACATAAAAGAATAGAGAAGATGTTCTAGGATGAATATGGCTCGGCTCTTCAACCTCAAAACACACCACAAATGAAAAACTAATTGCATGACTCAAACGTTATTTATCTCAACTGTGTAGGTACAGCTGGGCTCAATCAGTGTAAAAGCTACTGTATGGGAAATGGAAATAGTGATTATGAACACCTTATATTGACCAACATATAAAATATAAAAACTTGAGTCTTATACAAGATGAATAAATACATAAAATAGATAAATAGATACGATTTTTATAGTTTTTTGGGGGGAATTCTCTCTGGTATGTTGTTGAAAACCAGTCCAGTAGAGAAACGCACACATTTTACTGAACACTCATGAAGGAAAATCAGTAGTTAATTGTTTCCTATCTTTCTAGCATAGAGGCCAAAGTTACTCAACAGTCAACATTGTGTCTGAACTGCCCAACTAAGAAGATAAGTGCATTTTATTTTTCATATCTGAAGTTAGCGGTGGGTTATTCTACAAATATGATACATAAACTCATTGGTCTTGTTGATTTGTTCCACACTAACCTCTTGATTTTCACTGATACCTACTGTTATAGATTGAAATTGTGCCACTTAGTATAATGGTACGACACCACGGAACCTTTGTGGGGTGTATCCTAGTTCCCTCCCGGTCTAAAGAATGTGGAGCAGTCACTGTGTGTTAGACAACGTGCGGCTGAACTGTGTAACCGATATTGCTGGAGTTCAGTAAAGAGCATTAACTGTCTTCAAAGTCTGCGTGCATTAATAATATCAGGTTACTACACCTACAGTATGATTTGTGCACAGAGCAGAGTAATCATATTTTCATTGTAGGTCTCTTGGTGAGTGGAAAAGCGCACTATTCACTTTGAACAGCAGAGGGAGCCATTACACAAGATCTAACTGGACCAGAAGGATCTAAAAAGTATATTTGAGACTCAGAATTGTTTTATTTCATCAATTGGTGCAAATGAAGAGAACAGAATCACAAAAACAACAACCTTTAATACCTGGTGTCACAGTGTTAGTGGAACTGTAGATACACACGGAGATGCCAGCTATAAGTCTGACTTGTACAGAGGTTATCCAATTATGCCATTTTACAATGTTTATATCTTTGTCTCACTCATCGCTCAGGTCAATTAACTTTCAATTCAGTACAGTCAGTATGGCCATTGATCAGAACCAAAAAAAAAAACCTTCTTGAACATCTTTACGTACAGATGTCTCCTGTATAATGCAGTATTTTCTCTCACAACGATCCACGTGCTGAGGTGACTGATTGAAAGTGAATTGACCAATCAGCACTGAAGAATTCCTCCTTTACACAGATGATGCAAATACTACAACGCAAAGTATTACCAAACATAGGTGTATAAAAACTGACGTAAAGAAAGAAACAGAACGTGCTTTCTCAAACACACACACGCACACGCACGCACACACACACACGCTTAAGTGGGGGACAATGCTACCATTCCAAAGATCTTTTGAGGCTACAATATTGTTATATTTAACACAGAGTAGTCAGAGAAAAAAGCATGCAACTTCATCTCTCGACAGAACAGGTTATAAAATATAAACTGCTGATCGTAACCAAACGTGTACTTCATAGAAACTTAGTATAGCCGCAAAGTAAAGCTCAAGCCTTGGTAACACAATCATCACACCTTGCTTTCCATCCCAGGGCCAACTAAGACAAGCAAGCACACCATTCCATGATGACGTTTTTACACCTTGCTGCCAGCCGTGTTGATGTTTCATCTGGGGAAAGGTTATCATATAAACTTCAGTCAGTTATTTATAGCCCTGGCAAGCCCCTGGTGGCCCTAGTGTAGAAAACGGGTTATTATGTGATTTGACATTGCGGTGACTGCAATGTACTGTTTGGCCCTTTATATTTGTTGCATAATATCTACCTGTTCAGTGGTGCCGGCCGACGTGGGTAAAATAAGAGCTATGTTGTGAAAAAAAACAGGAGGTGTGCATGATTTTGTTTGACGTGACGTTTCAGTTTGTGCCTATTCAGGAATTTTATGATCATTTTTGTGTGTTTAAATAAATGTCAAACCATTTCAAATAAATGTTCTCCAGTCGGGCGTGGGCACCATCAGTTGATATAAGATCCCATAATGATAATATTGTTAAAACCCTTCCAGCATGGTTGCAATCTCTCATATATATATATATTGACTTTCCATTGAGTTTCCATTGATTTTAACTGTGAAACCCCTGCAATAAACACCATACCATACAGAATGAATACTGGACTCTTCACTGTTCATAACATGAAGTAAAACAATGAAACCCATATACAGTGCAACACTTACATAAAGAAGCATTAAACTCTCCCACCTCATAGTATCGGTTTATACATTACAAATACATGGTCAAAATGCACGTCGACAACTCCTTCTCTTATGCCTTCCTTGAAGTCTGCTTGGCACGATTGTCATAAAAACAACAAAAAAGCTTCTGGAATGGAATTATTATTATTTAGGGAAACTGAGAAGATACAAAACTGGACTGGCTTTGATATCAAACCATGCTCATACAGTAGGCGGGGTCAGCGGAAAGATATAGGCTACAGGTACTGAAACTTTAAGGCTAATAATCACAAGTAGGTGTATGTATTGGAGCTATAATAGGGCAAGAGGGTTGTGGGTAATAATGGCTAAACAACTGCTCTTGGTTGCTGCAGCCACAGTGCTCTTGAAATGCTACATGGTGAAGTAAATGGTTCATAAGAATGGAATGGCATGGTAACATAAGCTTGAATCTGAAAACAATATGACATAATGGTTACGGACCCCCAGAATAAGTCGCTGCGTCTGTGCTGTAACTGATTTAACAGAGAATAACCATTTCACATGAAACATTTCAAAACAGGGATTTGAGGTGCATAGCCTCGGAAAAGCCTCGCTAGTCGCACTCCTTGCCCCCAGAACCAGAAAAAGTGTTTTGTCACAAGCTTTAAATACAGCTAAAACACAACATGATAGATTTGTAAGAAAATTCAAACTTGATGGTGACAGAAAAATGGAGGGTTCCTGAATAAATTCCCTGATGAAATAAAAGCCATGATGTGAACACGTGTGGTGGAATCCAGCAACTTTACTACATAACCTCCAAGTGATGCGCCTACTCATGGCGTACAGCTGATATGACCAATCGATAACCTTTTAAGAATGGTAATGTACAAACTTGCATAGATAAAGTGATATAGAGCAGCTTCATAATAATAGAACATTCTGATTTATTCTATAGGCTATCCTATCATCCCTGCAAGGAGTAGCTGCTTGTTGTTGGAGGTCTCAATACCAACCGAACATGACATTAACACTCAGACCACTAACATATGCAAGTTTGCAATTTTGGGCCGGCAGGTATTTGTTAAGTATCAGAGAGTGGGAGTCTGATCCGAGCTCAGTTTCAGGGTCACGTTGGTGGTTCTAGATCAGCACTCCTGCTCGAAGAGACTTAGTAAATACAGGCCCTGATTCACATAAAACATCTGTTTAGGATAGTTGTTTTCGTAACAGCAGTTTGGGTTATACAGTATGGCTATTAACAGTGTGGCTTATGGATGACATCATAGTTATTGGAGTATAAAATAAAGGGCTTCACCGACTGACTGTAGTGCTTTGAAAACATCGCTCACTGTGCTTTCCCTGGGATGATTCAGATTTTGACTTTTGACTCTTTCTGCACAGGGGAAATGCCCTTTTTTTTTTTTGGCTATTCTCAATTTAAGGCCATTCATTTCTATTTGGCTAAACCACCTGACTGGGAGAATTACTCGAGTGACATCTATTCCAGTGAATCGTTTTAAATGGTTCCACAGCATGTGGGACGCAAAGTCTACAGACAGACTTAATACAAATGCTGAGCTTAAAGGGGAACACCACTCGATTTGGGAAACTCGTTAGTGTCACGGACCAGGAGCATGAATGCAATATCTGTGAACATGAACACTCTTCTCTAAAAGCCAGAAAGCCAGAAGACTCCAACTTGTGATGTCATCAGGTATGATGCCGTCGCTGCTCCACACAGATTTCATTGGGATAGATGGTAAAGGTGAATGGGATAACACCTCGTGGTTAGGAACTGGCAACAGTACTTTGGGTCTATAACCTTAGGCTAGCGTTCTGACGGTCAACCAAATCAAGTGGTAGCCCCCTTTAATATCTATACCAAACAAACGGTTTGGGAAACACTCAAAAGTACAATACATGGAACACAACTCTGAGCACAGTTCTATTAAAAGCCAAAAGGTTATAAAACAGTGACATCATCAAGAGGACATGCTGTACAGTGAGCTGAGAGCGACAACAGCCTCCCATCTCTACCTCAGCCGTGGACATGATAAAGAAACCATGTTCTGTGTGCAAACAGAGTGACCACCAGACATGCGTGGTGTAACTCTAATGCTACGGACAGAACCTGTAGAGCTACAAAGAGTAGAGTGTGGCGGTCGGGAAAATCTTTTTTTTTTTTTTTTTTTTTGCGTATGACAAACCAACAAAACAGAGCGATAAAATAAAAGTTCCCTCGAAGGTGGCTCCGGCATGATAACGTCCATACAAGAGAACGGTAAGAAGCATTTCGTCACACTTATATATTTACTTTGCTTGTAATGACCCATATGTACCACCAAACCCACCATCTGTACCACACCTCAGTCACTCACTGTCTAAGGCCTCCTTGAGGTGGCCCAGACCTGCTCCACGTGCCCAAACCACCATTGTCTCACACACAAAGACATTGCGGTCCTTTTCACAAGTCTGACCTCCTCTGACCTTTGACCCCCCCCCGGGCCTCCTCTCCTACAGGCCAAGGTGCAAGGTCGCTTTCCTCCCATGCCTCTCTCCATGCAGAGCGATGGATTCCCCGAAAGCGGCCGGGGGCTGGCGCAGGCCCGGCCCGAAAAAAAAGAAACACTCAAAGCTGGTGAAAAGAATGTAAAGGGTGAAAAGGGAAGAAAAAAAAAAGATGGCCCATCCTTGCGGGGGTGGCTCTCCACCTCATCTCTGACGGGGCGCGTTTAGGTCGGCAAAGGGTCGTCGTCACCTTTGCTGCACTTGCACTTGCAGCAGAGGACGATGGGCGTGGCCAAAAGGAGGAAAGGGGAAGCAACCAGCAGGAGGAGGCCAAACCCAGCGAAGATCCCCACAACCTGAGTAGAGAGAGCAACAACAAAGAAATAAGAGTTAAACACTGAACAAGTTAACAATTTAGCTGACACTCTGCAGGTAGAGGCTGGTGTCATGACACATGGCTGTTTTGGGGATTGAACCTTGGACCTTCTAGTTATGGGATGCTCTCTCTAACCACTACCCCACTCTAGCGGATCATGCTATCTATACATGTACATGGGGAAAAAAAAAAAAGAGATGATGAGGCGAATGACGTAAATTCATTCTCTCTTGACGTTTACGAATTCACCACACGGGGGCGCCTAGACACTAGCGCAACGTCACAGCTACAAAATGGACTACATGACACACAGCAGTGACTTATAATAACACAATGCTTTTCCTCCCATTTCGAGAGACAAGGGACATTTTTGGGGGATCGCGCGGGGGGCAGGTCTCTGTTATCAATGAATACATCACTTGCCTTGTGATGTGATGTAGAGAAAAAGCATCGTGGATTGAGCACAATATCCCCTTTGCTCAGAGTAACAGACCCTGACGAAGCTAGCACGTCAGAGAACATTCGCTGTAGAGACATGACCCTCCGTCTTCCTAATGGTGTGGCTCTGGTGGGGTACACACAGCCCATCTCAAAATCATAAGATGCAGAGAGGGCGTGGGAGAACAGTTTTTACATGAGCCAGACTTGCCCCGGTGCATCGGATGTATTTATGAGGGAGTCAGAGGGCTTTTTAAGATCTGGGGGAGCGAGGCTGGGTAACACGGGTAGAGAGAGACAGAGCAGTATAGCTGTAGCTAGCTCCCACAAGCTGTACTGTAACCATATGACTCAGCCTGCCCCACTGGGCAACAGATGCCAGTGTGTATGCTAACGTTGACACCATCACAAGTATGTTGGACAATGGAATGTGCTAGCCTATGAATAGATTACTTGGATAAGGAGAGACACGGAGGTGAAATCTGGGAACTAAACAACGACTGAGCTGGTTTACAACGGCATTAGCCTTCATTGTCACAGACTTAAAAAGAAAAAGCACTATCAGGCCGGCAGCAACAAACCAGCTACAGCGTGGACGTGGGAAATTAAATGTCACGTCTAATCCCTTTCGTATGTAATCCGTCGTTTCATTTGGTTACGTAGGCACAAGTAGAACCTTGAGTATCTGAACCGCCGGTGGATTTTCAAAAGCAAATGGTCGACGGAAATAAACGGAGCGGGCATACCAGCAGGGGAGCTGACCACGCCGTTTACCGGACACTTTTCAAACATGGATCAAGCTGTTCTTTTCCTATTGTATTGTCAAGATAATACCAGCCTGCCACTGCATGTGAGTGTATGTGTGTGTGTGTGTGTGTGTGAGAGAGAGAGAGAGAGAGAAAGTACACGTGCATCGCCACATGCTGCAGTGCAAATAAAGGGGGAGCATTGATTGAGAGACAGAGAGTGAGAGTGAGAGTGAGAGTGAGAGAGTGAGAGAGAGGAAACACAGAAAGGAGGAAGATGTGCTCTCACCTGTGTTCTGTGCCAGATAACAGATGCCCTGGAGTGGCCCAGTTTGTTTCGACAGGGCCCTTTGTCATAGTGGATCAGGAGAAAGTCATCCTGTCACATGCACGCACACACACACACACACACACACACACACACACACACACACACACACACACACACACACACACACACACACACACACACACACACACACACACACACACACACACACACACAGTAAAGATAATGCAGATAGAAAGATTGACCATTAGTTGTCTGAGAGGCAGCTGTTTGAAAACTGCTTTTAAATGACCTGCGTGGCCCAATCGTCTGTGCTTATACAATTAGGATTACATAAAGCACCGCAGCTCATATGGGTAAGCCTGACCCAAGCTCAGATAAAACTGTCATTTTCACTTGTCTTGTAATGGATTGAATAGAAAAAAAACATTTTAAAAATGCATCTGATTCCTGCCTTATCAAGTCCAAGGTTATACTTCAATTTTCTGATAATGAATGCTGTCACACGGAGAGCCAAGTGATACCTACATTAAACATTATCAGGCAGCGCGCAAATACAGCATTGAAATATTAACCTGCAGAGAGATATATGGCTGAGTAAAATGCATAATGTTGCTATTGCGGTGAACATCAAGGTACAGGGAAATTAGTAGTACAAGTACAACTCACATCCAGAGATTCCAGACAGTACCAGCAGAAGGCGTGTTTGCAGTTCTTGCACATCATCTGGGCGCAGCCCTCGTCCCTCTCGATGTAAACTTTACATTTAGGACAGCGCTTGATGGGTGCATCGTCCTCCTCATTCTTATAGAAAGCGCTGGGAAGCAGAGAGACAGTAAACTCAATGCATCTTCTTCTCTTCGGGTCATAAAATCAACTGCACATTCATTTTAGCATCAAGTGTTGGAAATGAGACGGCGAGAACGCAGTAAACATTAAATCAACGGTTCGTGTGAAAAGGAAGTGCAAAGCTGTTATTGGTGCCAACATCTTGAATAGCCTTGATTGAGGAGCTGGTATGAGACTCTTCTAAAAACCAATGGTCATTAAATAGCACTGAACTCCTCCCACACACACCTCCATCCCCTCTATGATTTTATTTATTTTTTATTTATTCCTTCACCCTCCCAGATTCTATTTCCCCTCCCGTTGGTGTCACTTTTTCTGTATCCAATTTCTCCTTTTCCAGCTGACTCCTCAAGGCTGGAGGCAAGGTAGCTGTCCTAGCCCATTCGTTTCTTGGCCAATTCTCCAAGTATTGACTGAACCGCGCCGGAGTGAATTACAGCTCATTCTGCACCACCCCCACCCCCCCAACACCTCCATTCATCTGACACCTGGCAGCCATCTTGAAACTAGAAAACAAGACTTCTCTGAATCTGCTTAGGAGGTAGGGAGAATATCAGATGCATCACTGTATGCTTAAAATGATTAATAGGTCCTTTTAACATCGCTCCATTGCCGTTTACATCCAGGAGACTGTTTTATGTCTGTCTATTACTTAGTGCTGTAGCCCTGGCTGATCCCCAACTACACCTTGGCTAACCTGAACTGCTCCGAGGCCACGGGCGGCACAACAAACCGACCAGGCCAGCTGTCAATCCATATTTAAAGATGCTGCGGATGATTCCTACTGTTTCTTACATGGACACTGAGCAGACTTCCTGGAAGTACAGGGAGGCTCTCTGTAGGGGGTTACATATGTATTCACAAATCAACTCAAGCATAGGAGTCACAGTGAGGTGATCTGACTGGCTGGTCCTAGATTGTTACTTTATTCTGAGAATACAAATGTTTCTTCCAGGATTTGGCAGAGACTGCTGCAGGGGTTGTGGCAACTCATGTGGCAACTCATACGATAATAACTTGTCCAAATGTAATAAAATGTCCCTCTAAATGGGTTAAAACCTGTTAATGTAATACACTGCTATATAATCTAATCACATCATTACATTAACTGTCAATTATTAATAAAGGGTATAACACAGTTTAACCGATGATGTAATAATAATACTGACTAATGAAGTAATAACCTTATTATTACAATTGAGAAGTTATTGCATTTTTTGGCAGCTATTACATTATGAGTTGCTACAGGCCTTAAAATACAAGGTCACCGGAGCAGAAGCATGTATATTATGACATGGTTCATCTGTGTGTTACGTGGTACTGAGATATACAGTATATGAGAGGGAGAGAGAGTGAGAGAGAGAGAGAGAGAGAGAGAGAGAGAGAGAGAGAGAATATAACACCCTGTAGTTGGGAACGAGATAATAAAGACAAGTGAAGACAGGAGGAGTGTAGGCTGATCCAGAAGTACCTGTTCTCTCCTGGTAGGAAGGAGGTGATGGGCAGGTTGTTCTCCTGGCAGGCTTGCCCGGGGTGCCAGTTGGCCTTGCAGGCCGAGCAGAACTCCAGGGAGCAGACGGCACACTGGACCAGCTGGGGCAGCGCTGGCGTATCAGCCTCTTTTAGTTGGCACACGGCCTGGCATGTCGATGACGGGCACCATGTCCGGCATGGGTCCAGCAGCACCTCTGTGGTGGCACAAAGCAAAGGTCAAGAATAGTGGCTCTCTTAGGACCGTACAAGGACTCGAACACACTCGTGACAGATCACAGTGTGAACGTAATGGAGATGTACTGTATCATCTCTTTATTACCGATCTACTGAACAACAGAGGCTTTCTACAACCCCCTAGTGGCCATGTTGGAGACCACCACCTCTTGTTGTCAACACTACAAACACCATGGTCAACTTTTGTTATGTTGTCTGTCTGTCTGTCTGTCTGTCTGTCTATCTATCTATCTATCTATCTGTCTATCTATCTATCTATCTATCTATCTATCTATCTATCTATCTATCTATCTATCTATCTATCTATCTATCTCAATCAGTACAGGGTTGTTCAGGTTGTTTCATTTCTGGTGAATAACTCTAACCAGGCGTAGCTGTCCACCATCTTCTGCTTCCATTGATTAGAAGCAATGCAAAAGAAGCATCATGGATCTCTTCATACAGCTTCCTTTACACCGTGAGCCTCTGTAAGTTATAGAGGATGTTACAGTATAACAATGAGGTGCTGGTCTCCCAATAAATTGTCAGTGGTCTTCCAACAGGGTGTCTGGTGTGGTTGCTATGGTATTGGTATGGTAACGCTCCTGCAAAGGGACTATTACCGAGTCTCTGAAAAACCCAAGACACGGAGGTATCTTGCATATTGCTAAACGGGTTCCTACACATTTGTTGCTCATCATTTTTCATCACTATTCCACGGTACATAGTGCAGTTTAATATTTGTCTTTATTGAAAAAATACTAAATGCTGAGTTTAATGTTCCAGGTCTTTTTTTTGGCTTGCTACAACCATTAACACGTGTGTCTAAGTAATCAGGACATCACCAGGAAATCACCTAGAACTACAAATCACAACTTGACTGGTCAGAAAAGTATGAGGAAATAATGTGAGGGGGGAAAAACAATTTCAAGGACTTTTCCAAAACTTTTAGAATATGTATAATCTTCCAGGAAAAGACCATTTTCAGGGTTTCCCACTAATTCTGTGCTCGTTAAGTTTTGAGCATAATGCACTTTGTCCTCCTATCCTCGCCTTCCCTCCCCTCCCCTCCCCTCTCCGCCGAGAGCCCTGAGCACACATTCCACATGCACTCTCGGCTCGGCTTGGGAAATATGGAACGGTTACAGACACTATTCTGCCTGACTGGACTGGGACATTGATGAGATGGCTGACTGCCCTTATCCAGGCAGCATCAACAGCTCTCTCTGAGGAACTTTTTATTCATTTATAGGATATGTTGCAGTCACGGCCCCTCTGCTGTGTGCCTGTGTGTGTGTGTGTGTGTGTGTGTATGTGTTCATGCATTCATGTGGCGTGAATCTAAATTGTATGTGTGGGTGGCGAACCTGCAGGGCACGTGCCATCAAAGAGCGATAGGGAGGCTAGTTTCTTGCCTTCCTCCGGTAGCGTGGGAACTCCCCGTGTCACTGATTACGCCATGCTATCTGCAGTGACAGCATGGCGTGCACCGGGCCCCGCCATTACCATCCCGGCACTGATATCCAAGCCCTTCATCATATTCTGCAAATAGTGTGTATACCACCAGGATACACAGACAAGCCGCAGACATCGAATACATGGCGGCACGCTGAGACGGAGATAAAAAGGCTTCAACTAAGCCATCTTACTGGAAGACAGTCAGGTAGTTCACGAGGCTAGAGCCGCACCAATCCAATTAGAACCTCTTTAAATTTCCCTTTCATGTATATTTGATGGGGGCTGGTGTTAAACTTTGATGAGGACGACAGGGTTAAGTCACGATACTACAGGACAAATAAGGCAAGCGCTTGGCCTGAATACCCGTCAGGAGCAAACTCTCTCCCTGCCTGATTATTTGCAGTTCATGACTGTGATTTGTCAGAAAGAGACACAGGAAACACTCCGAGTCCAAATCAATCACATGTTTCACTCCAATCTCTCCAACCACAAGGGGTTAAGGTTAAGGTTTCCCCGGACGCCTCGTGGGGTATTTCAAGTGTGCAAATGTCCACAGGGGATGAATGAATGCTTTCAGGCAAGTCAGCAGGCAACAACTTGGCTACACGTGGCATTCATCCTTTTTCCATGTCGCGGTGAAGTGGCACAGGAAGACAGGTGGGTCCTTGTGTGTCTGCGGGTTGACAGTCATTACCCGCACATCACCCCCCCCCCGGCGGCTCTGGGGTTGGCACTGATGTGTTTTGCGGCTGCTTTTCCCGCCCTTACTCACCTCTTTCAAACTGAAGCTTCTTGTATCGCTGCATTATCCCTGTGGCCACCATGCACTCGATCTGGAGAGAGAGAGAGAGAGAGAGAGAGAGAGAGAGAGTCACATAAGTGGATCATTGTGCATTTTTAGATAAACACAATTATACGTGCAGTAAGTGAATTTCATTTCCAGAACAATGCCAAATTTCAACAAGATCACCCCTAGCTTACCAATAAGCCCCCCTATCCAAATCCAATCAGAAACACAGACTCTCACTGGCAGGATTTATGTGAGGTGCATTCAAAGACCCACCCAAGGTTAAATATACTCATTTATCGGGCAACGAAATGAGTATTCAGGGCTTTGTAGAGGAGCACTCAATTACAAGTTAAAGGCATTGCTGTCAGAGCGGGTGGGGGAAGAGGGATGCATTCCCTGATTGGCACGACTAGCCGGGGTTCCATTAAGCGCCCAGTGATGCTGATTGATTGGAAACATAAGGCTGTGTGTGTGTGCTGAACCACGCTGCGCCTCCGGGCCCGCGAGAACAAGAGCGAGAGCGAGTCCATCAACCGTACTGCCTTGGAGGATGAGGAGCGCTTTGCCCTCGGATTGACCTCCGCCAGGAAGGCGAGGCAGACAAGTTAAGTTTCATCATCTCCTAGGTTTTCTACAGGGGAGGTAACTAAGCAACACGAGATGCATGGCATGGGGGAATTGATCTGCAGCATAGTCTACGGAGATGACTCCTTCTTGCTCTCATCTCGAGCACGTGTATTTCTAGTTTTGCACGTGCTACGTTTCAAGTTGTAAAATCAAGTTTGTGGACATTGCTTTTGTCAAATAAAGTTAAGTCTCGGGACATCTCGGTGTCGGAGCCTAGGAGGGAGTCGGACCGGGGGGCATGTGGGAATGAGGTTGTGGACCTGCGACGAGGGCTGCATGTGCTGCACTAGATATCCAGATTTTGTGAGTCAGTCACGACGAGAGGACAGAGAAGGTTAATGACAGTCTAATTAAAAACTTGACATTTTTCTCATATCAGTACCTCATTTTCCTGTAAGTGTCCTCTTTTGGAACAGGCAGAGTCTGGACAGCTAATTGCGGTTTCAAGGCCTTCTTTGATCAGGAGTTCCACATACTGCTTCAGGCACTATGAAGGGGAAAGGCAAACACACAGACAGACACAAAGACACACACACACAAGACACACAAAGACACACAAAGACATACACACACAGCCAGTCAGTTGAACAGGCTTAACAAAAGCAAAAGGGAAGTAAACAAGCATATACAGTATTTGCTGCTTAAATATATTTTAGAGAAGACAGTGAGACTTCTATGGTTGTTGTGCTATTACATCTATGAGACAGAAGCCTCTTTCAGACATACACCTTGGATATTTTCCAGAGAATCAGGTCCGCACTTTAACCGGAGTAAAGTAACATACAGCACACCACCGGAGAATGTCCGTTTCGGATGCGTTCACAACAACAGAAAATACTACTTAGTTCAGGCAAGGGGCGGGGCCTGGGTAGAGCGTGCAGGAGACAGGACATGACGTAAAAGGTACGCAGCGGAAATCGCAGTGTTTTGTTTACAGCACGAAGATGGCGGACGAAGTGACCGGCTCACTCTCAGTGGCCGTTTTAGCGTTTATGTTAGACGTTAGACGGGTTAGATGTATCCGCAATATCGACGAAAGGGTCGATACTTCTTCCTCACATTACATTACATTACATTAGTCATTTAGCAGACGCTTTTATCCAAAGCGACTTACAATAAGTGCATTCAACATAGGTAGGCAAGAGAACTACTAGTCACCAGAAATCGTAAGTGCATTTCCTTCCTAAACAAGCAACTAAGAGCAGAACTAGTGTTAAGGTAAGAGTGCAATAAGTTAGCAACCTACTATATCTTAAACAAATGAGACAAATAAGAGAATCAAATAAACAAGAGCTAAGACAAATAAGTGTATCAAATGAAACAAGAGCCAATAAACAAGAGCTCAGACACATAATTGACGACAAATAGGCAAGGCTAAGAGGAAGGGTCAGGGTAGTGTTTCCTGAAGAGGTGGATGTTTGTATTATCCCGATTTCGCGCCAGTCGCATGATAAATACGTCATCAACACGAATACTCTGGAGAATCTTCTGCTCCATTCACACTTGGGCTCACTCAGCGATAAACCTGATTTTAGACTAGAGTGCTGGGTGGGTAAAGTCTGTTCATTTCCAGACCAACTGATTGGGACATTTGCGTTCACACATACAACCCCTCTGAGTAATGTCTAGACAAGTTCAGGGTTGCACTGCATGTGTGGAAGAGGCTACAGATCTGTCTAATAATACAGTGTCAAGTTCTAGCGCGAGATATGTACATACCAGTTTGTATTTATGTCCGTTTAAAATCCCACTTGGGTAAACTGTGATAATGCTCCGGTGAAGAGGAAAGACAACCCTCAACTTTGTAAACAGATACATGTTGTGCTGCTGTTCAAACACGGACATGCACTGCCAGATCTATTGGCTTTTATTGTGTTTGATTTTTACGTTCCAGCAAACAAACCTTTTTCCTCTTTGGACTTTGTTTTCACTTTTATAAAAAAAAAAAAAAAAAAAGCACAGTGGAAATACATGTCCCAGTAATTTGGGACACAAAACTGTCTTGTCAGTATATTATTTTTAACAAGTGAACCATTACTTTATTCTCTTGTTATGAATTGTTGTTTAGTGCCATTTGTCACATCAACCACAAGATGCATTAGAACATATTCAATTTGTGGACAAATTATAGACAGTATAAAACAGTTGAATCTCAGGATACCTCAATAAAAATAAAAATAAACATATCTGTGCAAATGCACCTCTGGAAAACACAGGGATACTAACTGCACATTGGTTATAGAAGAATCTCCTCATCAATCATCAATCGCCACTGAGGAGAGACCGGTATTGATTGACAGATACGCAGACTGTGATGATACGGTAGCTGCTTTGGGTGTCTTGCTCACCAGTGTACAGAAGACACATTGGCACTGTGTGATGGTGGTCATCTGCTCCAGGGGAAACTCCCCAAGGCACAGCTTACATGAGACCAGCGGGTCCAGGGCCAGCTCCCAGGTGGGGCGGTACCGTGCCGTGGTCATCTTCACCGCCACAGAGCTACAATACAAAACAGAGAAACAAGAGAGGAGGGGGGGGAATAAGAGGGAAGGAGTTAGGAGAGGAGACAGGAACCAGCAATTATTGAAGTCAAATGCATCCTGAAAAAGCATTCTGCTATTTTCCCCCCCCCCCCCCCTGTTTCCTAGTGATGCTCTCGCCGCACAACAGCTGGCACTTGCAAGATAAGAGTAAACAACTTGGGGAACGGATAATATTCATAATTCTGCAGATGACAGACGTTGTGAAATTCATAAAGTGGAAATGCATCTGGCTCGGTTTTGTTTGTGTCTGTCTACATAATGTATCCACGAGTCCAAGATGTGCTTTATTTGTTGTGACACTATCAGCATGACGGTATGAGCACAGACTGAAAATGCATTGTGAGTTGTGTCCAGTGAGGACACACACACACACACACACACACAGACACAGTATGCAGGATGACACCAGCTCTCTGGCTAAACGGCCCTTGTCAGCTGCACTCGTTCTTATTCCAGGCCTGATGCTTTCTGGCAGAATAAAAAGAAAATACAACTCCAAAGCCCCCCTGCCCTCCTTCCCTCCCCCCCCAGCAGCTCCTGTAGCTAGTTAGCTGCCTCAGCATCCGTCCCCTGTGCAATTTTCACTCGGATGAAGTACAAACACGTTTTTTTCCTTCGGCGCACGTCATCTCTTCTCCTTTCGTGAGAGTTATTTTAGAACGTCTAGTCTCACTCTCTTCCCGCTGTACGTGAGCGCAAAGAGCACCCACTCGGCTGCTTACAGGAAGTGGCCCCGCGCACACACACACAACGTCAGCACTGTCAAACTCTCTCCCCGTGCTACTAAGCAACCAGTGGGGTGGTGGTGGGGGCGGGTTGCATGGATGGGAGGATGGGAAACATGGCACAGGAAAAGAGAGGTTGCTGCTTGCTTTCACTGGTCAATGCAATCCATATCATATTCCTAGCCTCCTATTCCCAGACATGCAAGAGACTGCTCCAGGGAGTGTGAGTAACTGTGGCTAGACTGATGCTACCTACACGTGCCACCCAGAGAGGAAGGGGGGGGGAGGCACAGAGAGAGACAAGAGAGAGCAGTCCACTGGGCACCTCCTCTCAACGATAACATAAGGAGGAGGAGAAAAAGCAAGGCCGTTCATCCACCATAGCACCGTGCCAAGGTATTGCTTAATTAGGAACTTCGGTGGAGGAAATCCGGAGAGAATTTTTGCGAGAGAACAAGAAAGGAGAGAGACGAAGAGACTAATTGGTTCTAGTAATGAGGCAAAACTGCCAGCCCTGGGAGTCACGTGACCTGTGATCTACCCTTCGGAGCAGGGAGGTGTGAAGGCTACCGAGGAGGTAGTGAGGGTGTGTGCGTACCCACGTCTGACTCACTCACACAGCCTGGCGTTCATCCATCCATCCATCGACCATCACACCAACCAAACAGCACGGAGCAGTGAGGGAGCTGGATTATGTAGTAGGTGTTTTCTCATACGCGCAGGCTTAAAATGGTACAGGTTGATATCGGGATTGAGTCAAAGATTTACAAACAAAACCCTCAGGCCTTCTGGGAGAGGGTGGGGGGGGGGGGGGGGGGGGGTTAAGGGGGAGCGCGTGCAAATGCATGTGCACTGGTGGACAAAATAACAGAAACACCATGGGATAAAGGTAAAGTAATTACAATTAGAAAGGCAAGTCATATTAAGTTGAATGCCGATTGGGTCGTATTTTGGTGGAGACAAAGAGCACACACCAAAGCTGTCCATCTCTGCCTCTACATTTGCTAAGCTATTGAATTCCATTAGGTCTGTAGCAAAAGGTGGCATGGTGATGGAAAATAATCTCTACTGCACAATCCAAGAATATCAAAAGGGGTGTACTGTAAAAAAAAAAATATTAAGGCTCTCCTTCAACTTAAAAACATACGTTTCCTTGCTGCCTTAAACTTGCAAGTTGACCGAAATAGTACAGAATAGTAGGGTCAAAGGTCATCAGTTGTTTCCAATGTAGGAAAATTCACTGAGGGAATTAAGGACAATAAGTTCAACCAGCAAATGTCTGATTATTTTTATTAGTTGAATCCAGTTACTGAACTGCAGTCCAGTGGTAGTCATTAGTGAGAAGCCTTTAAGTGTCAGTTGTTCATGTGTCACAAAAGTATACCATGTGACAAAAAGCAAGCAGGTCACTGCACTAATGCAAGTACAAGAGGTTGGTTACTATTCACCATGGCTTGACAGAATTTGATATTATTAGTATAGTAATAGTATAGTATAGTATAGTATAGTATAGTACAGTACTGGGGATTGAACTGGATACTAATTTTCATCACGGTTATCATGAGTTACATTTTTGATCAGATGTTGGCCTATGATTTATCTACAATACATAGCAGGTCAATACCTTCTAACTTTATCCAAACAAGGAGAAGTAAGGGTTATCTTAAATGCAATGCATGCTGGGAAGTCTGCTAATAAGACAGTGCTAATAACACTGTTTCTTTTATGTGACAAACATCTTTATACTCTGAGCTCATGATCAGACAGGACTTGATTTCACTACATTCCACTGGGAGTTTTTACAGTGTGTGGACTCTTTTTGTTTCATTCTGAACCGGTTTCACTTCTCCCCGAGTTTATATTGGCCGTGCAAGAACTGACAGAGTGGGTCGATGGGGACAAATGAAATAGTTTCGTAAGGAATGCCTGAGGAGGGGAGGGAGAGAGAGGGAGACAGAGAGAGAAAGAGAAAGAGAAAGAGAGAGAGAAAGAGAGAAAGTGAGTTTTCATGACAAAAGGTAGTGCAGGCCGCTCCCACTGCTGCATTATTAACTAGAGGGTCCATTATCACTGAGTAACACACAGACACACAACACACGAATGGGACTGTGCATGCGGGCCACTCACGCTCTCTGTGGGTTCATTTCAAATATAGCCTTCTGGAGCGCTGCACCTCTGAAAGGTCAGAGAGCTAAAACAATATAATAAAGCCTCCAGAGTGAGTCAGAAGTCAAACATCCATCCTCACCGCCGGTCACCACATGTTGTTCATCGGTCTGAAGAGGCTCACCTCACAGCTTAACTGGACGCGGCAATGACTCTATACCCATGAGACCCATTAACAATCAGTCCCATAACAGGATTGAAGTGGTTATGCAGGTAGCCTAGAAAGTAAATGCACTTACAGAACTTCAGCTGCATAGATAAGAGCACTTCAACTGGGAAACTACTTGGGATGTGTGAGTGGGCGGCCTTTCTTACACACAATCCATCAAGGCCTGTTGCTTCTATTCTGCATCTGTGCAAGAATACAGGTCAACTGGCATTGATATACAGGCATTTATAACCAAAACATGTTAGCACTCCGTGTCTCAGACTAGGACACCATATTGTAGCTTCCATAGATACTCCAAAAGTTGCCATAGTAGGGTGTATTGTTGGAAAAGTCTGGATACCAATACTGGTTCCACCTAATGTCACGTTAAATTCAATACCAGTTTTAAAACACTACTCTGCAACACCTCTCTTTAATGACTGGAAGCACATTTCATCATGCAATGGACTCAGTTATTTTCTGTGTAATATCTGTACGAGTTTCTGAATCGAGCAACGCTCAATTGATTCCCCAAAGCACAAATCCTCATTAGCAAGAAGAGAGAACTTCCATTGCAACACATTTACCTTTTGAGGCTTTTGATATATTTTACTTTTGATGCGCTAAAATTGAGACGGATACTAGAAAGTAAACCAGGACCAAGAGATCATTTTCTGTTTTCAGACCAATCCAAGTCCTAATTCAAACCAATGCTCTGTCCTGGCCTATTAAGAACACAATAAAATGCCACTTCCCACCAGAACACCCTCAGATACAATTAGAGAGAAGAGAGAGAGCTGCAACCACACGCATGTAGGCTATTCATTTACACAACATGCTTCCAAAGAAGTAATCTAATGTAACGTAACAGCTCCCAATGCACCAGTGAATACAATCCACCATGTCATTTGCGCCTATATGAGAGAGAGAAAGTGAGAGTGAGCGACAGAAAGCGAGAGAGGGCGTGAGAGAGAGAGATAGATAGATAGATAGATAGATAGATGGCTCTTTATTGTGGCTCTTTATTGTCCCTGAGGGGAAATGGCAGTTTAGCAGGCAGCGGATGTACAAAGTAACATGAAAGAAAGCACACAGCAACATACAACATACAAAATATCAAAAATATACAGGCTAGTGGGTAGTGGCAATGGATTAGCTTTAAGAGTATGGGCGCTCCCTCGTGCACTCAGGTTGGATGAGACGATAGCTAAAAGTGCAGTAGAATGGAATGGAGGAAAGAAGACAGAAAAGGTAAAAAAAACAACAATATTTCAGTTCTCCATTTCCACCTGACTTGGTAGCTCTCACTGTGTGTAATTATATAATGTCACACTCAAAGCATTGCATAAGGCTCTATTTATACCCCCCACCTATGGCCGATGTGACAGACGGCTGCTAACAACTGTTCGCTGTTCTGGGAGGGGGGGGGGGGGCAACTCACACACACACACACACACACACACACACACACACACACACACACACACACTCTCAATGCATGCACAAAGCTGTCTGTCAGCTGATCGGCAAGAATCCACCGCTACCCAATTAGAGAAACCGGAGGAAGAGCGCTGAGAGACAACAACTCAAGGCCGCTCTCTTTTCAGCTGGAGTGGGATGCAGAGTCGTAATAATGGCTGAAACCATGGTGATGATGAGCCAACCGATGAGCCTGATGGACGAGCCTATAGATGTTAACTTGTGTCATTATTTGCTATAGCAACATTAACGCAGTTTGAAGGATGGCGTGATATTAGCTGATTCAAATAAACCACCTTCTGGCTGGCTTTATCAGCGAAACCTAATCTTGTCTCTCGCTGATCCCGTCAACTCCCACGCCTGGCTCAACTGCTGTGAAAGATGCACTCCTGGAACTGTATTGTAACAGGTTATAACAGGTTATAACAGGGAGCCGTGTTCATAAAGCATGTGCTTTTTGCGTCAACATCCACAATGACCACCTATTTCTAATCTCCTGAAATACTGGCAGGAAAAACCTGCAGGGGTTTTAATTGAGAAAAGAAAAGAACGAGATTGTAATAAGCACTTAGTGATTCAGCCATCCTCTCCCCCCTCCCCTGTTCCTTTCCTTCCTTTCCTCCCTCCTCCGAGCAGAGTCCTTCTCTACATGGCTAATTGGTAGAGACTTTAACTCATTTGTGTCATATCCTCTCTGAGAGAGAGAGAGAGAGAGAGAGAGAGAGAGAGAGAGAGAAAAATGTGCCAACCTCCTCCTTTTATCCACACTCCCTTGGCTCACCTGTATTGGCCGTGATTATTTCTTGTGTCACCTTGTTGCGAAGCTCCCGCTGGGCAACGGACCAAACACACACACACAGGACAAATCACATGGGTAAACACGTGCACACACACACACACGCTCGAGCACACACACACACACACACACACACACACATGGATGTTATAAACATAGATGGACTGAATGATCCCGTGGGAGATGTCAGCGTCACCACGTGGGCTCAGACTGAGACGTCTGCATGATTCTAGGCAGAACGTACAGATGAAGACAACTACGTAACCCTTTGTCATCGTCTGCCAGCCAAACAGACGAAGAGCCACTGAACTGCTTTCAAATGTATTAGTGGAAGAAGTAAGTATTGGTAAGGGATTCAGACCACCTCACTTAGTCTGCTCTGAATAAGCACTCATTTAAAAACTACTAATAAACTAACAATACAAGCACAAATAAACCCACGTGCAACTTTTATTTGAGCTTTTACACAACACAAAGGTGTTCCACAAACACTCCCTGGGTATTAGCTGCTCTCGCTGTGGTCACTAAGTGTTTGACAGGGAGGAAATGCCAGAGAGGGGAAACGCTCGAGGCCACAAATTCAATCGTGACTGCATTCGGTTAGAGGTTGTACATCAGGTACAGCGTATCGGCGTGTGATAATCAGTTACCTTGTGGTTGCTATGGGAGTCTCCGGCCACCCACAGATGGAGAGGAATACGGTGCAGAAGGTTGATACTGTGTGTGAAAGAAAGGATGCTGCAGCAGCGTGGTGGGTCACGACACAATGCCAGACCAACTGACCAATGCCGGATTCAAACTGCACAAATGTTGCGTTGATTTAGTCAGGATGAGAGTGAACATCACCGGCTAGCTGTTAGTTGACGGTAAGGCTATTGGGTGCCAAAGGGTGCATAGGGTGCTTCAAGCCTCTGAATCGACTATCAACTTAAACACATAAGATATCGCCCCTCTGATGCAAAAACAAATTGTTTTTCTACCCTTCATCTCATGTATATTACAGTGCATAGCAAGCTACGACAAAAAAGGCAAAGATAGCGCCAGACAATAAGCCCTGGTCTGTCTGATGATGCCCTGGCTTAAGTGTGACTGCCAACAGGCGCCGTTCAGTGCCAAGATATGGTATGACGGTGGAAAAGACCCTCGTCTCTGAGACCAAATCCATATATGTGGGAATGCACGTCAAAAGAAAGTCGCATGACGAAACTAAAACGTGCACGGCCGTCAATGACAGTTGAAGAGTAGGCAACACAATCTGCATTTTTTCTGACAGAAAGCAACATCTTCTGCACTATTCTAGTTGATTGCTCTCAAACAGTTGGGTAAATAAAACACAAAAGGAGTAAACGCAACAAAAATAATTGAGTCACAGTTAAAAAAAAAAAAAAAAAAGTTTGCATTGCAGTTTACCTTATGCCAGTTTGGGTCTACCTTTTCTGTTATTCTTTCTTTGGCACCTGATCATAATGAAAAGTCCACCTGAGTTATTACACCAGTGCACATTCAGAGTACAGCAGAGAAGATCAGCGAGACATTACGTCAGTACGTCAGGTCATATCATGTCACAAACCTTTCCCAAGAGAATGGCAAAGCTCGTGGTATCTATTTGGAGCACATTCATTGTAGGCAGAATATAGGTCACGGCTCTATATGGGCCATAGGTCAATGTAGGTTACACAATACTGAGGCATCCTTCAGCCCCATCAGTCCACTTTTCCCGCTCTTCTCTCAATCCACCTATTAACTAACCCACATTCATAACCCAAAGGAAACGCAGATCCTTCATTTTTGGAGAGCTCAAATCACTGGAGGTGAAAGGTGACATGCCTATGTGGAGGGAGACCGGACATGGACAGTCGCCGCCTGTCCTTGACACGGTGGGGAGGGGCGGGACGGGACGGGGCATTTACTAAGAGGCTGGCTAAGAGTGGTGATAGGCCTACTTTTTCCTGTACACTGAGGAGTTACACAATCACCCAGATGTATTTTGGCAGTGTTGAGTGGTGTGGAGGAGCTGTGTGTGTGTGTGTGTGTCTCATGGCGCCTAACAAGTCAAAATCTGTTCCGCTGTTTCGGCCAGACACACAGTGACAGCGGTCATGCCAGGGGTATGTAGGACAACAAACCGGTCTCATGCCTACTTGGTCTCTTGCCATTTCTCTGCTGCAGTGCGAGCTCAATATCCTCTCTTTCGGAGGCGACGAGAGACAGAGAAAGAGAGAGGAGGCAGCAGGTAGAGGAAAGAAGAAGAAGAGGGAGATGGGACAAAAGAGAAAAAAAGAAGAAGATGGGGGGACAAAGGAAACAAGAGATCCAGTGCAAGTGTGATGCAGAGGGCCACTGTTTTCCACACTTCAGCTCCTAAGTGGACCAATAGACAAACAATCTGAGGCTTAGGCAGCGCTTAATGACCGGGTGTACATAGTCATGAGGCTCAGTAGCGTTTTTAAACGGGCTCGGTTTGTTCTTTAATGTCAAAAGAGTCGAAGCAGAGACGAGATTCACGACTTGGAAGTATTCTTAACTGACACACAGGCAGAGACGAGCACACTACAGTAAGAGACAATGAGTTTGGAGAACACTCCCATTCCCATTGGTAGCAAAACATCAAGTGACTCATCAGTATGTGAAAGTGGAGAGACAGGGAATAACAACATTCTGCTGTTTTTTTGGCTGAAAGGCTGAAAACACATTAAGACTATTTGGAGAACAAATATTGACAAAGGAAAACATTCAGACTGAAGCAGAACTCAAGAGGCTGAAGCAAGAGGCAATTCTCGCCAACAGAATCTTCATTGTCCTGGGCCAAAACACGCCAGACGCAGCACCGTACTCGGTGACTGACGGAGAGCGTGATGACATCCAGTTCTTCAAAACCACAAAGAGTAATAGAGACCAAGAAACAGCGAGAAGAACATTGTTGGAGACGGCAGCAGCAGAAATGAAAACGCCATCTCGCCAATTCCGAGAGCTCTTAAAATGAGGCTCTAAGCGGCTACGAGAGGCGTGCTCTCCCCTCCAAACAGCCTCTTGGCTCACGTTAGCGTCTTCAAATCTAAGTGAAGACGGCAGGCGTGTCGCGATGAGCCTATTTCTATTGACAGATGAAGAGAGCCCGAGCACGGGGTCGACTCTGCTGGCAATCTGTTGTCGCTCACCGCTCTACATCTCTCAACCACTGCATCTACTGAAGCATTCAGCGGACGATAAAATAAGATGTATTTCATGGGACTTTTACTTGACTGTACCTGGATGGTTTCATGTCACATTTCTAAAAGCTCTTTCAAGCAAAACGACTAGACAATTTTGACAAACAGACCTATCTTAAAGAATTAACCGCTGCCAAACAAATGTCTGGTTGCAGTTGCACATATGCGATTCTACTTTTGAACTTTTCCCGCTGGGGTTTGGCAACTGCTTCTCTTCTCGAGCTGAAGATGATTTATGAATGTCCTATAATAAATATATATACACATCTTCAAATACAGTGACACAGAACGGTGCTGTTAAAGTAATAATCTGGGATATTTTCATGTGAATAAATGTCTGTTTTGCTGTTCTAAAACACCCGGTTTTGGATAGGTGTTTCCTCTGGAGCACAGGAAGTGATCTGCCACAGTGCACAGTGTGTGTCCCCCCCACTAGCCATCTAGAACAACACTAGATGGCCAGTGCTCCAAAATAAAACAAGTGTGACTACTGCACGAGGAGAGAGCCACTCCAACAGAGAGGCACTCAAGAGACTAATCTGAGGGACATGGTGGCATTCTCACAAGGAGTAATAGAGCTGAACAACACACAAGCAATTTCAGTAATCGCTGAGCTAGGGAAATGAAAACAGAAACCTGACTGTTACAAAAACAAAAGGAACTCAAGAACATAGAAAATGTGGCGTGCCATTCCAGGATCCCAAGCATGTAGCTGGAGTGTTGACTGTTCCTCTCTCTGGGGCCTAGGCTTCCTAGCATAACCCCTACCCAGACAGGTTCTCTTCCAGCTCACACCACAGGATGACTAAGTGAAAAATAAAAGATTTTATACACAAGACAGCATTCTGTCTCTCTCGTTCTCCCCCACCCTCCTCCCCTTTTTTTTTTTTTTTTTGCTGTTGCCCAGTTGCTGACTAAAGCAGACCCGGTCTCTTGGTCTCAGGGTCCCATTGCAGGGGGAAGGGGAAGGAGGAAGCCAAAAAAAAAAAAAAAAACTACCTTAGGAAACACGCTGACGTCCTGTTGTTGGGTTTGATGCACATACACAAAGGATGAAAACACACTTCAAATGGAGGCCAGGAACACTCCAAGAGGCAGAGGTCTCCGTGTGACTTAACATATCAAAAGAGCGATAAAAAGAGAAACAACAACGCCATGGTGACAGGTTCAAATAGGGTGCTGTGAGCAATGCTTGCATTCATCTAATCAAAGCAATCATCCTTTTCATTGATGAAATGATATAAGCGTACTGTGTATCTGTCTTGCTGGTTGCTTGGCCTTATTGTAGGGTTGTTAGCTAACACCCAGACCTGGTGTATTCTTATTCAATCAGAGCCTCTCTGGGCTTCAGGTTCTGCAGTATGGAGTCATGATATAGTAGATAAAATGTATAAATGTGTTGAGATGTTAAAAGTATATTACAGGCCTTGCACTTTGCATCCCCTGTAATATATGCCTCAGCTTTGCCTCAGGCTTGTTGACAAACATGAGTATGTATATATATTCAGCATTTGCACATACTATATATCCAAAGAATACAATACACAGGATTGCCAAGGTACTGGTGTTGTCGTTTTCTAAACATTCAAACATATGAGTCTAGCCCCGCCCCCTGTTAGACAGCCAGTATGTGTCTGTGCTGCTACAGTGTCACTGTATGACAGACTGGCTGTAGAGACTTGACAGTCAGTGGGACGTACACAGCATCTGTTTGCTGGGACAGAGAGGAAACAGCTCCTATCCCCTTGGGGCATATCATCGTGACAATGTACAAAAAAATAGCACAAAAATACATTTTAATTAAGTGAAAATGAATTTCCCCCTCAGTTGACGTGGTTACATGTGCTACCTCTCAATTCCACGGGCTTGCTGCAATTTCAACACTTGCAGCAACACCCTGCTACACCCCTGCACAGTCAAACCTTGAAAGACGATCAGCAGAATCTGTGGTGCATTTTGTTACGTAACTGAGCCTCACCTTACTGGACCTAGCCTACCTGTCTGAGAGCCTACAGTCTGGGAGAGAGCGCACCAAGATACAGAGCGGTCGACTCGAAGAAGCGCGGCACAGAAAAGCATGACCTAACGCTCTCACAACGATCCCCGTCTCATCCTAACGGTTTAGCTGGATACAACCCATAACACTCCTCTGAGCAATGAACGTGATTTTCAGGAACCAACCAACACTCCTGATTGCGCCACTGATTCCGGCACACAAACTACCCCAAACCCATGTGCGCGTATACTCACACACACACACACACACACACACCCACACACTCAGTCACAGCACAACGCTGAATGCAAATGGAATTTAAGATGTTGCATAATCCTTGGCAACCTGACTGCACAAAATCAACATTACTAACTATCTGACCTGAAGTCAGATTACAAACACGCATTAGATGAATGACTCCAGATAAGCGTATACTACAGCAGTGAATAGCTGAGACAGATAGACAAAAGTTTGACTGTCCTTTAGAAATGCGGGCTAATCTAACCGGAGAGGTTTCCATTCTGCGTGGCCTCCTAACTCGGTGAGACCAGACTAACACGATTCACCAGGTAACGAGGAACTGACAGTGATTACGTGGTAATTGCTGTCTGAGGTTAACCGCAACGGGGCGTCGCACTTCTAGATCACGTGCATCTCAGGCTGCCCCAATCTCCTTAACGTTAGCTCCCCCGTGACCTAGAGCTAACCCGAGTTACACCTCTCTCATAGACTGCCAAAAGATACACAATCAGAGTCCTGACTTGAAAGCATCTGCCTCAGACTGATTCAAAGTGTAAGGCTGGGGAACAGAGTGGTACTCCCCTGTTTGTTTCTCCAGACACACTTGTGTGATTACGACACGATGGAAAGTGACACCTCTCAAAACTGACGACCAGAAAGAAGATGTACACCGCAGTCCAAGCTAACGACGCAGCACTACCAACATGACGTATATATAGATCCATGTAGAGGAGGAAGATATGTTGTTTATAACCCATCATAGGGCACTGCAATGTTATTTGGTGCTTTTGTTTTGCAGAACACAAAAAGTTGCTTGCAGGCCCAACCCAATACACTCTATGCTTATTTGTTTCACCCCGATATATGAAGCAAAGCACTGAAAGCCGAAGTGTAAAACAGTACAAGCACAAGAACACACGTTTGATTCACCAAACTGCCGTATCATCACCAGACACACATTCACAGCGGAGAGCTTTTAAAAAAACCACAGCAGAATTATTGTACAGTACATGGCAATGTCGAGGGGAGACCCGTGCCAAGGTCAGCCCCGTGAAATGCTTAGGTACACATTGAGCAATAACCTAAGTACTTATTACTGAAAGAGGGCCTGTGCTGTGTGAAGCCAACACATCAAAACCAAACACAGCCAGTCCTTGTCTATATGGAAGAGCAGGAAAAAGCTATACGCTGCAGGGCTGTTGATCCACCTGGACTTTTGTGCTATAAAAGTTGCCACTAGAATCAGTTATGTGAGTGTGTGCATGTACATCCGCGTGAGTATTGGAGTGCATGTGTGTTCTCCCTCTGAGCTGGCAGGCACACTGTGTTCTGGGCATCATAACCCCACCACATCCCATTGAGAGAAACCCCTCATTCTTTCTCTTTGGAGCAAACTCATCTCCACTTCCCTCTGGGAACAGGCTGGCTGCTGGTCACTCTGCGAATGCATTGCTATTTCTGCAAACCATCGTTCTCATGGAGCAAACAAATCACTGGTCCTGAGAGGCTGGATGCATTTATCCCCTGATGGGCAGGGCTAGTTCCTGAGGAGAATGGAAAACAAAAACTGTATGACGTTGCCTGCGTGTGTGTCAGATTCTGTCTGTGGTCTATTCACTTTAACGTGTGTGTGTGTGTGTGTGTGTGTGTGTGTATTCAAGTGGCTGAACAGAATGTCTTGCTACTGCAGTATGAATAGCAACAGGAATCAACAGCCCATCATAAGACCTTAAGAGCCATGGGTTCTAATAGGGTGGACCTTAGAAAAATATAGTTGGAGTCCTTGAAAATCAACTGTAACTCCAATTTTACAGTTTTACTCTGAAGGACAGCTTTCAGAGGCTCCCATATGTAGAAGATATTTCATGAACGAGGGAAAAAGCAAGGCACTTAAGCAGTTAAAAAAACAAAATGGGGAAGTCAACCAATTTTCCCACAAATCCTGACAACTTCACATTTTAGATACACAAAGACTTTGCAGGATGCTGACAATATTTTGCCATTCTTAGGCGAGAAGGGACTAGAGACATGATGTGTCACAGATGATCATTGTCAGCCTCTGTAGGATCCAAACATGTTAGGGAGAGCGTGCAGTCAGTGACACAGAGTGAGAGATAGGAACACAGTGAACAGGTAGAATATACATTAGACATGGATGCAGTCACACTCACAGCACTGACAGCAGAAATGCTCTAGTAGCCTGGTTGGGGGGGGGGGGGACCTGCTGCTTAAAATGGAAAAGGCAGGGCACCGTTTGACCTTTCAGAGCTCAGTGCAGCCATCCAAGTCCCAGCATGTTGTGCTTGAGAAAATGTCTACGCAAAGTTGCGATGCAACACGTTGCAGCTGTTGAATGGAAAATAGGATTATGATTTCCGGCTATCGGTGAATAATATTGAAAACAATACTCACAGCAGACGGGCATGCACACACACATCCACCCACACATCCACCCACACACACACACACACACACACAGAAGAGCAGGCCACAGCTAAGTTACCTGCAGCCAGATGCTTTCTCATGTATTCACTATAATAGTTACACAACAACAAGCAGAACCGGTTATATGTATTTAAAATCAGGCTTAGCAAGTCAGCACTGACAACAATATAGCCTACTATGCGTTCAAGTACAGGACAGATATTTACATCTAAACAGGAAGTGGCCAACACGCGACTGCAGTGTATAACATAAATGCACTGACTGACAGATCATACAGACCAGCTACTTCTGTGTACATGAGAAACACTGGAATCAAACAAAAGCAACACAACGTTACCTGGCTTTCTGAGATACCGCCGTCCTGATCGGGTAATCTCAGGAAGGACTGAACAGATGATCTCCTGAATTGGATTACTGAGGAGGTGGCCAACTAGTCAGACGGAGGAGGAGAAGATCTCAGACTGGGTGATGCCCATGTCCATTACGTATCCCTCCAACGTCGGGGTGGAAACATTTGACCTGCTACTGTCGCCTTGCAGCGCCTGTGATCGGGGCCTGGTGAAACGTCAACGCCAACAAATCAGCAGCAGAGAAATATCTATATGTTGTAGGTAAATACCCACAACGGAGGGAAGCACAAACTGCAGCTGACAGGATCGTCTCTTTCTGACTTGACAGCAGGGTTGTCTGTACACAGGGAACAGCGGTTTAGTCTCGGTTTGCTGTAGAGTGCGCCACGTCCAGCCGCCAGCCTGTTAAAGTAATCCTGCATAAAGCAATAGGCTATCGTGTTGCAAAAAAAAAAAAAATCCGGGGGTGGTGTGTTTACCTCTACACCGATCCTGCTGCCGTGCTCAGTGGGGAATCAGCTGCTTCGCACTGGAGGGACGCCATTATTTTTGTCCGTGAGTGCGTTCCCGTCTCTCCAGGTCCGCGCTGTCGCTTGGAGGAGCCTAGCAGTCTCCGGATTTCATACACTGGAGCGCCTCTTGCTGTCCAAGTGGTGCTATTGACCCTAGATATTTATTTTTTGTATATATATATATATATATATATATATATATTTATTTATTTATTTATTTATTTATTTTTACATCAGTCCCTGTAGGATCAAAGACCCCACTTTGGCAACTACTGCCCCAGTAGAGACTTTGATGAGTTGGGAGATTGCAGGGGTTACCCAGCAAAATGAGAGTTAGTTTAATTCCGTTATTGTTTCATTTACTTGAATGAAATATGTAGGAGAGAATATGGAAAAAGGACTTTTGATCAGATGTTTCACTCTCTGCAGTCGAGACAGAAAACACAAATCCTCTCAGATGGGGGGGGGGGGGGGGGGGGTCCTTGAGATGAAAACGTTTGGAAGCGTGTGCACTATGATACCTGTAAAATAGGCTATTGGCTACCATTATCAAATAATCACTGCCGTTCTCATGATTTCAACTCCCACATAAAATGTTAATTTCACAAGGAAAGTCAAGGTATAAAACAACACTTGGTAGCTTAAGCAGCTTTAGCCTACGGGGCCCTGCATTCTGTTTAATGTCTTCTCATGGAGAACTGACTAGACCAGTCTGCTCAGTTCAGCATGGCTTCAAATGTCCCCATAAAGACATGTCATAGATGAGCATTTATAAGGGTGACAGTATGACGTGATAGCCACAGAGCAGACACACATCAGTAGACAGTTTCTCTCTCACCTTGAGGGTCACAAGGTGAAAACTCCTTTTGGTTCTTCAAATCATCCACTGCCATTTGTGCAAATTACTTTCCTGGATATTTCAACTTGGTTAGGAAGTCACAGAGGCATACCACATGAGCCAGTGTGGCCAATTTTAGATGCCCTAATTTCTGAGGCATGAGTGGAAAAACTGCCAAATGAAATCAATTCTATTGTACTCTAGAAGGTTTAGGGTGACATTTTAGAAAGGAAACAGCTCATGAGCAACAGTGAGAAAATAGTGGCTGTTTGTGTCGTGGCAATCTAAAGTCAACTGCACTTTGTCTAGTGGTGAGAACAGCTCAACAAAGCTATAACACAATATATGTCTCAAGAATATTTATTAAAACAAAAGAGAAATATAAGTAGGCACAATACCTTTTGCAACCAAGAGGGTTGTTCCGGGTAGAGAGCAAAGGCAGGTTACATCAGTCAAGCTTTATATACCTTTCTAATATGCTGAGTCATGCTAAGCGCTAAGCCACATGACTAAAACTATCTCTTACATAGTTCAAGGCAGTTTAATGAAGACAAAGGAATCAAACAGCGCAGACACCTGGCAGAAAATAAGTACTTTCTATCATAGTGAGAACATTCTGGTCTGACTCCCTACGACTCGTCCTGCTTGTGTCCTTGACATTTTCATAACAATGCAACAGTTGTAATCAACTTCCAGCTAATAATCACGGGAAAAGAGGAAACATATACTTCTCTCAGCTCAGTAGTTTTCCACTGGCCGTGAGTATACTTATGCATATATTTTATTGCAGTTTATACTTCAAGCATATTATAAGCACACTTACATTATTGTTTTCCATGACATTTAACCGAAAGATTGTGTGGTGGATAATGTGTTTTCACTGTTTAACCCTTATGCCCTGTTAAGGAAATTTGTGTAGTTGTGAGGTGCATTTATTGAGGTAATTTTGGCTGTGATTGTTCCCTAGCCATGAAATTGGTAAGGATTTTCAATGTTTTTCAATGAATTTTGGAATTTTTGAGTTTCATCCATATCCACTGTATTTTGACTGTGTGAGATGTTTTTGTTACGTTGGGACTGTTAACTACAAGATTTGTACCACAGACTTCCATTATAACCACAAATCCTGCACCCAGCTCAGCGCTGACAACATCCGTGGCCGTCGGCCCGACTTGGCAGGTCAGCGGTCAACAGCTCCAGCCCCGAGGGAATCCGTGGCTGATTCCCAGGCTTCTCCGATGGCTTCTTCCTCCAGAGCACCAGAGCCTACCTCCCGTGACTCCAGCCCAGACTACTCTTCCCCAGATGAGGAGATGGACTCCACTGAGTCTGACACTGAAACTGCCAGTGAAGCCTGGGTGCCCCCACCAAGTTCAGACAGTTCAGACTCTGGTGATGATGATGATGATGGTGGACTGGAGAATGGTTTGTGGTCCAAGGATGGGGAAATCAGTTGGTCTGGCACTGCTGATGTCATGCAGGCGTTATGTCCCCCCTGTAATCCCCCAGCCAGGTCCAACTCGATTTGCAACTGCCCGGATGAAGGACATTGAATCCACATGGAATTTACTGATGACAGAGAAAATCATGCAGGAGATTTTGAAAAATACAAACCTCTACATGCAGCGGACCCCCAGGGCAAAGCCCTGGAAATATGTGGAGGAGACAGAGCTGAGAGCTTTCTTGGGGCTTCTGCTGCTCGCCGGTGTTTACCGCTCCAGAGGTGAGAGCGTGCGGTCGTTGTGGGATGAACAAACAGGTCGGCCGGTTTTTCGAGCAACAATGTCACAGTTCAGATTCGAAGAACTGATGCAGGCAATCCGTTTTGATGACAGGCTCACCCAGCCTAGGCGATTGAAGTTCTCCAGGTTAGCTGCCATTGAGCCACTCTGGGGGATGTGGGTGCATCAGCTGCAGATTCTCTTCAATCCAGGCATCGACATCACAATTGATGAGCAGCTCCTGTCGTTCCGAGGCAGATGTAAGTTTCGGCAATATATGCCGCAAAAGCCAGCTAAATATGGCTTGAAGATCTGGGCAGCGTGCGACGCAAAGACCTCATACGCCTGGAAAATGGATCCATATACTGGCAAGCAGGGGAGTGTTAGAGAGGTGGGGCAGGGCCAAAGGGTGGTCCTCCAGCTGATGGAGGGACTGCAGGGAGCACTGGTCTCCTGTGTGCACACCGTGCACTGACGGACATTAGACACAGACACACACAGACACACAGACACACACACACACACACACACACACACACACACACACACACACACGATTTTCCCTCGTTCTTCTCGCTGGGGTTAAGGTGATGTCTGTTTTGATGAATTTGTAATTCTCTTTAATTTTACAAAACTGCATGGAGTTTGCTGCAGAAAAACGGGAAATTAAAGGCAAAATCTTCTATTCACTTTAATTTAAAGGGGGGGTCAAAAAAGGTGGTTATAATGGAAGTCTATGGTACAAATCTTGTAGTTAACAGTCCCAACGTAATTTTCTTTTTCAATCTGACATTATACAAAAAGTAATAATGCACCAAAATCAATCTTCTCACTTATTATTCAGATGGGTCAGCCGGTGATACTAATAATAATCAAAGTCAAATTTGTTTTTAGAATATTGAATTATAGTGTATTTAGTGTATTTTTCAAAAAAGCGGTTAGTGGCATATGATCAAAACTGGCATCTAAAGGGTTAATTTTTAATTGTGATTAATTAAATCATGATATAAATTAAACAAGAACCCCTTCATGAAAAAAAAATTGGGGAAAAATATTGATCTTTCATAATTTTATTGCAGTTTAAAGTTCAAAATACAAATCTTGTAGTTAACAGTCCCAACGTAACTTTTTTTTTCAATCTGACATTATACAAAAAGTAATAATGCACCAAAATCAATCTTCTCACTTATTATTCAGATGGGTCAGCCGGTGATACTAATAATAATCAAAGTCAAATTTGTTTTTAGAATATTTAATTATAGTGTATTTTTCAAAAAAGCGGTTAGTGGTTATGATCAAAACTGGCATCTAAAGGGTTAATTTTTAATTGTGATTAATTAAATCATGATATAAATTAAACAAGAACCCCTTCATGAAAAAAATATTAATAAAAAAAAATATATATATTGATCTTTCATAATTTTATTGCAGTTTAAAGTTCAAAATACAAATCTTGTAGTTAACAGTCCCAACGTAACTTTTTCTTAGCAGGGCATAAGGGTTAACACATGCCATGGAGTACAGGCCTATAAGTGAAGCCTTTTCTGCTTGCCAGGTGATTAAAGGGTTATCATGGGTGTGTTATTATGGAATTTATTGTATTGTATCTTGTATTTCTATGTACCCTTTATGAGTCAAGTTAGTATGACACGATGAACTGTTGAAGTGCCTCGTGTGACTCAGGTCCTGGATGCACACTTCATTGACTTTACTGTATGGATTGTGTTTAGATGTCTCGTGAAGAGACAGAGGAAAGTCCTTCACCCAGGCTCCTGATCAGAACCTTGTAGATGTTTAGAAACTAGCCCCCTTGTTCTCCCTTTGCTTTATAATCTCTGTTCAGTTATCATGATAAGTTAGAGTGCTGTTTCCCAGTTGGTATACTTTTTAATTCATCAAATAAATTAAATTGATCGGTCAGCTGGATTCCTCACAGATCTTCAGGTGCTCAGGGCATTTAACTTGTAGCTTCTATTCTGGACTCTCACTGTTACGGACTGAGGTGAAATCAGAGCTCATAAGCATGCAAGCTTCCAAATCATCAACGAGAGGTTGTTTGACACATTAAAAAGAGGTTTTATTTTTTTTAGTAAAGTCTGTTTTTTTTTTTTACAAGTGACATGAAAGGTAAATCGGCTACTTTGTTTATATATTAATGTGCAAGCGCAATTGTATGAGGAAACAATAACTGAGATTTATTTATGATAAAACAGGAAAGTGCAAAAGTTTGACTTTGTATAAAACATATTAACACAAAATATTTTCTTTTTCAACAGCAAATTAAACATTACAACGTTAAGCTAACAGATTTAAATAAACAACAGTGTAATAAAGCATCAGTGCAAATTAGCAACCACCCATGCAGGGTAAATTACCAGCAAAATACAACAGTAGCAGAATTTCACCACTCTAGTCTCATGTCAGCTTTACTCCACTTATATTTTCCTCCTCTCTTTAGAAACATCTTCTCATCAAAGCCACTGAAGAGAATGGCCTGCTTCACACCAACATCAAGGATGGACCTGGAGGGGTCCTTCCTTCCCTCTGTGCAGTCCAGGAAGCGCATCTAAAACAGAAACCAAACCGTTGGAGTTTCAAGGCGCTTTTACATCCTGTGGCTTTAAATGTCAGCAATGAGCGCACCAAGCATATCCTCTAATATATCCTCCCTCTAACATGGAAAAAGATAACTTCATTACAAAAAAAAAAAAATCACCCATAAGCCAAATTTCAGCTCTTCAGCTCTGTTTAAGGATTTCATGCAATTATTGTTTGGTGTCTTTTAACTACCACAGTCCTGGAGGAAAGTACTTGCATACTTCAAACAATATCACTCTGCAAAGCAAAGTTAATAGCCCAGTCGCTATAACAGTTTAACTAACAAATCAACTCATATGGTGTGTAAAAAGTAGTAATCTTGTAATTGTGTGTTAAATCCAGAAACAATATGAAATACTTACATACTCGTCCAGGATGAGGTAGGAATCTCTCATCTGAAAAGACCAATAAGACCACACATTCAGATATATTCTGTCTGCAACCTGGTTTCTGATTACATCATACAGATATCCCAATCACAGAAGTCAGCACTGCGCAAACTCAGACGCCCAGTGTTATGAGTACATTTTGATGCCACATAACATAAAACATGGTAACAAGCAGTACAAGCAAGTATTACTATCACTATTGGAATCATCATCTTTCCCCTGTACTTCCCTGTAAGTGACCTACTATTGCTCAGTCAAAGAGGAAGTGAAAGATTTGTGGCTGTGCCACAGGTTGACCACAATTCTCTGTTTAGTAGTTTAGTCATAGCAACAGTGGGTATCAAAAGAACACATGATCAGCTTAACCTGGATAAGACCTTCACCAGTATGATAGACAGATAGATAGATAGATAGATAGATAGATAGATAGATAGATGGCTCTTTATTGTCCCCGAGGGGAAATTTAAGTTTGCAGCAGTACAACTTTGGTCAACAGGCTGTATAAAAAATATCCTAAAAATATACAAGAAAATGAAATATACAAAAAATATAAAAGTAGTGCAAGGAATAGCTGAGTTACTCCGTGCATGTAAACATAACCACGGTCATATTTGTTGTGCTGTTTGAAAGTCCCATACCTTCTCATTGGACTCAGGTACAAGGTAGCTGATGCTGCTGTGTCGATCCAGGAAGTCCTGAAACTGTTGGTCGCTGATGACAAACCTCTCTGCCTCTCTCAGGGCGTTCTCCCCTGCATTTTCCCCATCAATCACCAGGCACTGGAATACCTGAACACAGAAAGCACAGACAGAGAGGGTGAGTGCACACACACACAAACACACACATACACACACATTCTCTGTCTCTCTATCTTTCCCTACCTTCCAGCGGACAGGGTTAAGCTCGGCGATTTGCTCCCTCATGTCTTCATCGACGTTGAAGGTGTTGATCACAGAGTTGATCTTGAATGCCACTTTATACTGCTGGCACCAATTGCGGACCCTGTAGAGGTTGTCCAGGTGGCTCTTCCTGCCCTGAGCTCTGCCGATCAGCTGGTTGGTTGCTTCATCAAAGCTGTCACAGGAAACGGCCAGGATGTCCAGATACTCACCTGAGACAGTTGGGAGAAAGAGTCAGAGAAAAAGTCAGACACATTCAGCTTGTCTATTTTGTTATGAGAGACATAGAGAGAGAGAGAGAGAGAGAGAGAGAGAGAGAGAGAGAGAGAGAGAGAGAGAGAGAGCATGGATTTGAAGGACCTTAACAGTGGCATTCTTGCTTTTGATAATTTTTCTTCTTGAAACAATGCTGCCACCTAGTGTTCAGTAGAGGGAAAAGTAAAGAAAGAGAGAATATGCTCTGTCCATACAAATAGTAAGTTTGACTTAAAAATTAGACCTTTGCAAATTGGTGGTGCAGTTTACAGTAATTTGAGGTGACAAATCTTACCATACTTCTGGAACCATTTTTCTCTGATCAGACTCCCATTGCTGACGATACTGACACTTGGAAGCTGGAGGTCCTGTTTACAATATTGGACTAACTTCCCCAAAAAGTCTCCTTTATCCTGCAAGAAAGGCTCTCCCCCAGAGAAGTTGATCTTTTCCAGACCTAAGGAATAAAATAAATGTATCAGCATTCACGGCGTTAGACGACACCAAATTATAGAAGTATACTTTATCAATTTTACCTGATTCCTTCAGAAGTTTGAGACCCTTCTTTGCTTCCTCTATGGGCAGAACAAAGGATGTTTTTGCAGTGTGGAAACAAAACCCACATTTATAATTACACTGGCGGGTAAAGTGGTAATTAACACTGGTTGGAGTCGTAGCAGTTGGATCTTCTTTCTTTTGACCGCCGGCACCTGATGTCCAGTAAAACACTTTTGAAAAGACGTCTGTAAATATGCATTGCAGGGTGCTAACGCAGAGCTGCAGAATCACCTTCAGAAACATTACTTCAGAGGAGAAAAACATCTTGACACCCGCTGCTCGCGTTATTAATGTTGATGCACCTTAAATAGTATGGAGTACTGGGTCCAGCCTGAATGACGAATGCCTGCTTACTGCAGCAGTTTCTATTTAGATACAACGAAAACGAAACACACACACACACACACTTCAAGTAGCTAAGTTGTGTGGCTGGTTTGGCAGGTGATTACATTATTGACATTCCAGCTTGAATTACAATATTTTATACGGAAAACAACTATAGTAATCATATAATACATACATTTATACAAATGCAAATATAACAACTGCTATAAATCCCTAAAGATCTTATGGGAATATTATAAGCATATTGGTACCATAGGATATAAAAGTACCAAAAAAAGTTAATTAAAGTTCAGATTAAGTAATAATATAGAATATAATCATGTAAAATAAATAATATTGAAATATATTATAGGTCCTTATGATAGTATTATAGGATTATACTATGAGTTGGCTCATAAAAAGTCTTGTCAACAGCCACATATCTGCGGGTTACATCTCGTGCCCTCGCCCTGATACTCGTGCCCATGACAACTCATTTCCGTCAGTATCTATGTACTTCAGAAGAAGTCGTAAATTTGAGTTTTGTTTTTCCAGAGCAGCTGAGTTAGGTTTCGTTTTCCCCGCAGATTATGTAATCACAAACTAGAGGTTAATATTGTCACTGCAGTTTGGACACTCGCCGGTAAACTTCTCTGAACATGGCGACACGCATCATGTCTGTCCTTCGTCAGTGGTCTTCCCGTGTCTTCTCAGTGGAGCTGGACGGAATATCTGCCCCACTATACTTTGCAATTCAAGAAAAGCATCAGGGAGAAGAAGTGCCACGGGTGTTCAGAAATGTACAGCAGTGTGAAAGGTGTTACTCTCTGTTTGTCTGCAGCAGTGACAGAATTCAAAGAGCCAGGTTTTACGGGGAGCTGAAAGACAAACTGTTGAAAGACTTGTCTCCGGAGTGCCGTGTTTGGCCCATGTCTTCATTCCTGCCAAACGTCAAAGACTCTCTCATCAGCGGGTATTTTTTAAAAGATGCGCCCGGGTGCTCCTCGTCGACCGAGCGAGTTTTGAACGATTTACTGCAGAATGACCCCGTGTTAGTGTGCTCGTACTTGCGAGGTGAAGACGGTCGTCTGTGGTCTCAGCACCTGTGGCCCGACGCAGAGAGCCAAGGGATGGGGACGTCAAAGGACAACTATGTGGTACCTGCTGAGGCGCCGGACTATCACCCCTCAACTCTCAACATCATCAACTCTGATGTTTTCTACAGTCTGGAGGAGGCCCGTGAAGTTCTTCAGAAGGTCTCATAATCATAATGTCATATTTGTGCAAACGTGTTGGCCCATGATACAAACTAACCAGAGTTGTTTGAATAGGCTACCGATATGCAGGCTGTTTGTCAAATGGCACACTCACGTGGTAGAGGGTGGAATAGCACTGTAGAATAGCGCGCGTGCGTGTGTGTGTGTGTGTGTGTGTGTGTGTGTTATCTGACCGCAACAAAGTGGTTCTAACTCTTCCAGTCTGTCTGCTCTGCAGTGTGGTGACATCATCCCAGAGTCTAAGTCTGTGCTGGAGCTGGTGGACCAGAGGCAGGATGCCAGACATGAACCAGACTCCCCTGTTATTGTCATAGAAGGACTGGATGCCACAGGTTAATGCCATTACTTCATAAATGAATGTATGATCAGGGTGATGTATAGATGTCTTCCTGAAGTGATGGCTAACTTTCTCTGCTAAAGCCATTATCTGCCAATGAGCTTTGCTTAATGGAATATCATGTATCGTGACCTCAGAAAGGTTACGTCACTGTAAAAAACGGTTCATCGAGTAGCTTGCTCATCTATAATACTCTTTATTTTAAATACTCTTTAGTTTAAACTCAGTCCGCTTTCCAAGAGTCACTGCAGTCTCCCTTTGTTGAACCCACAGGTAGAAGAAATAAATAAATAAAATTAGTCCCATACTTTTTTGCACTGGAAACTTCACGCCCAGCCATCTGAGCTATGAGGTCACTTTGATGGTCACATGATCACCTTTCTTTGTCTCTCTTCTTTGTTTGCGAGGTGACTTGTTTTCCTCCCTCCCTGTTCCCATCACAGGTAAGACCACTCTGACCGAGTCTCTGAGGGAGGCTCTGGGGGCCACTCTGCTACGGTCCCCTCCCCAGTGCCTGTCCCCCTGGAGGGCCCGCTTTGATCAGGAGCCACCCCTCATCCGCAGGGCCTTCTACGCTCTGGGGAACTACATCACAGCAGAACAAATAGGCCAGGAGGCCATGCAGACACCTGTCATCGTTGACAGGTAAAGACAGCTGAGGGGTCAGAGGTGAAACCTATTATTGCTGGAGCAAGTTTGCCCGTTTTATGACCTGTTTTCCTCTTTAAAGAAGTTGTAGAGGATAGGAGGGACTATAAAACAGTAGAATATAAACTTTCCCAGGGATCTAGACCTACGATTCAGTGCTTTACTTCTCCTAGTCTATCTAGGAGTCTAGTCACCCACCCTATCTAGTCCATCTAATCACCCAGTCCATCCATGCCCTCCATCAATCCATCTATTATCTGTCTCCAGATACTGGCACAGCACAGCAGCCTATGCCATTGCCACAGCAGTGAGCGGCCCTGTCTGTAACCTTCCATCAGAGGGCTCGGAGGTGTACTGCTGGCCGGGAGACCTGCTCCAGCCCAGCCTGGTGGTCCTGCTCACCCTGGACCCTGAGGAGAGGAGGAGGAGGCTGAGGGCCAGAGGTCAAGGCAAGACTGAGGAGGAGCAAGAGCTGGACCACAACCAGCTTTTCAGACTCAGGTAATATGTACACAATGCATGTGTAGGATACATACACACAAACCCATGCAGTCTATACGCTACAGAAAATACCCCTCTTAATAAGTCATTTAATCTAGTATTTAGTTTTAAAACAACAAGTGGAATCATCTAATTTCCATGTCGTAGGTGTATTAGGAGCTGCATGGTAAGTACACTCTGATCCTGGAAGTACGGTATAACAGTACAATAAGACAAAAATACTCTATTGACTCACTCAACTATGATGTACAGACTGTACTTTGTGTTTTATCGAGTCAGGTCAGCTCAGTCTTAGTCTCACCCATCAAATGCTTAACAATCAATTACTATCCCGTGGGGGAAGCAGCTGATGAGAAAGAACAGGTGATTAGTTGCTGAGCTGCTGTGCTCCATTAAGCTGCTCTAAACTCACAAGCAGTGCTGGGCTAGGCAGACAGGTTGATGGCTACTTTCATTCATCCTCTCCCCCCTCCACATAATGGCCTTTCCGCACGGAACAGCCAGATGTTGGGCCAGCGGAGGTAGAAAACGGAGGGAGATGACCGCCACTGAGAGAGTGAGAGATTCCGCAGACTTGGTCAATCACTGTGATGCCTCGTACACAAGGACCATTGTTCATTTGTGTCAGGGAGAGGATGCGCCCCTAGCCATCTGTGCCGGCTCTCAGATATGTCGTATTTCATCGCTGTCCACATTGTCTACCGAGACAGTGAACTGTCAAAATACTTGAAGTTATTCTGACAACAGATTATTAGATATGTACAGATGGGTGACGAATTAAAGGAAAAACCTGACTAAGCGAGTGGAGAAACAAATGCAGGTGCTTCCGTACAGGTGTACTGCACGATATGATTAAGCAATAACATCTTATCATGATCTGTAGCTTGTATAAAAATGGACAGGTTGACCTTTGGAAGAGGGTTCATTATTGGGGCACGGCTGGCAGGAGCTTCAGTCACGAAGACTGCTCAACTGTAGGAACAGTGACTAAAGTGACATCTGCATTGGAAAGACATCAGTAAATAGGATCGTAAATTGTGGGCGAAAGCGTACATTCGATGACCGCGATGCCGAACACCAAATGAGGGAATATCGTGGAAGAGTGGTGTTCCATCCCTCCAGTAGACTTCCAGAGACTTGGAGAATCTATGTCAAGGAAAAAGAAAAGAACAGTACAAAAAATAAGTTATAAATATACTGAAACAAGTGCTTCAGTGAGACATGCTGCTCCCTGTCATTCCCCAAGGAGCTTTTATAGGCACCACCCAAAGGTGCCAACAAGGCTCCTGATGTGATGCAACTGGGAATACCTGGTGAAGAGAGAAGAGACAGAAATAGGGCAGAGAAACGCATAACTATGTTTTTATCTCCATCATGTTAGTTGACCAATGTGTGTGTGCGTGCGTGTGTGTGCGTGCATGTGTGTGTGTGTGTGTGTGTGTGTGTGTGTGTGTGTGTGTGTGTGTGTGTGTCTGTCTGTGTCTGCAGAGTGGAGGAGGCTTACCAGAGGATCAACGGCCCAGATTGCGTCACTGTAGATGCTAGTCCTTCTGCAGACCAAGTGCTCCAACAAGTGCTGCTTTTAATTAGAGACAAATGCCACTTGTAAACAGTTCTCCATCTCCCCTGCTGGCAGCCCTGCATCAGGTGGATGCAGTACCTACTTTGGCCACTGGATGCCAGTGAGGTGTTGTGAATGTGATAGGAGGGCTGATTGGAGTGTGGTGAAGAGATTCTATTCACAATGAGTAAAGGTTGAATGGCCAGGGGCCAGAACCACACACTACAATCAGAAATACATATTCATGCACACACACACACAGACACACACACACACACACACACACACACACCAAGAGTCACAATATGGTCACAGCATGTCTAATTCTGCTAATTCTAATTCAGCTTGAAGCATTGTCAAGATAGAAGAAGTGTACATATAACTGCTGTAGTGACCTGTCAGAGGTGGCTCTTATGGATAGAGTGTCAGTGAGTGTCTCACTGACAACCAGTCTTATGTGGACCTAAACAGAGGGAATGGGTGGGAGGGTTTGTATATTTACCAATCACTTAGATTTCATTTAAGCACATGAACAGGCAATAGTCCAATTTTGTGTTTTTCTTCAGAAGTATGTAGAAGAGAAATGAAACATTCAACGAAACTACTGGATCCATTTTACATGTTCAAATAAAACACTGCTCATTTGTTAGAACACTGTTTCAAATTAAAGGAAATATGTGAATTACAATAAAACTCTGGTTGTGGTCTGTCCTTGACTGATTATGTCTTACATAAGCCAACCAAAGCACTGGGCTATTCAGACTGTATATACCAGTGTGGGTATGTTGTAGCTAGCATGTATAGGTTGACATGGACTTTTTGTACACACATATTACAAAAAAGAGTCCATCAGTGTATTGCAAACTGCAGGTTCCTTTACTTGTGTGATCCTGGGACTGTTGGTAATCTCTTTGTGGCTGGTGCTTGAGCTATACAGGACACACAGCACTGCATGGTACAGTACATGATGTTCTCACGGGAAATGTACACATGCACACCTACTTGTGTAAACACACACATGCACATTTACTTAGAGCATATACTGTAACTCATTTATATAGGGAGGAAGTGTATATTTGGCCTATGTGATGGGAAGATTAATTGGGGGTTTTAGTAATTATGAGCTTGGCAAGGCTGCGGGCTGGAGAAGACAGAGTGACCCATCTCTTTTACTGTGATGCATCAGCAGAGCGCCAACCACTGCAGACCCTATTCATATGGCAATTAATGGAGCGCTGTATATCAATGTCATTCCAATGCTCCCCCACATAAGCGCATGGATTACTCCTACCACCAATTACAGCAATCCAATGTTTCACTGACTGGAGAGGTGCTGTAGATGCAAATCTTAACCGTCACATGTAATCACAAACTAGAATAAGGTATCATTATGTGTATGGAGTATGGATTCCTTGCACGAGGTTAATGTTTAATAGCAGTTTTTACTGTAATAGATAAAGCCTTAGTTGCTAGGTGGTTCTTCTTCGACCTATCTGTGGACGTACGGTGCACAGCAAATTTTCCAGTGTTAATAAGTGTTGATGATTTTTCAGTGACATTTATTTGGTCTTGGCAGGTGTTGATTGTTCACTCGGGTGTGTTGTTCAAAACCATCCAAGCCACCCAAAAGTGTTCACTCTGATGGTGTGGACTTACATAAACTGGTATAGTGTTGATTTTTCACTCTGAGAGTTAAAGTAACACCTTGTTGTGCACTCCGTCAACTCTGTCTCAATTACAGAAAATTTCATTTACATCTATTTCAAGTAACACAGTGGCCTCAGTTTCAAGAGAGTCCAAAATGTATGAAGTAGTAAAGAAAAAGCACTCAGGCATTATGTTTTGCATCATATCCTGAAGGCAGAGTTCATGGCTGTGTATGTCTGTGGTGCCTGACTTATTTCCATGGTAGATCCTGTTATGCTGTTATTCTTGGAAACAAAAAATGAATGGTGATGTCATTTAATGCCCCTCAACACCAACCTCAATATTGCATTAATGGGCTGTAATCATTGCACTGCAAAAGTACATTACACATGCACAAAAAATTATTTTCATTAAGTTTTATTTGTTTATAGTGTTTCTGCTCAATTTGAGTTGAGTTTCAGTTGTTTTTGCAGCATAGCTAGGATCCACACAAAGTTCAAACACATCTACACACTGCAAAAATGAATGGACCCTGTATTTCAAAGTAAAAGTTCCACTTCGGTTTGAGGAAGAAGTTAACCAGACAATCTACTGCCAGTCTGCAACCTCACTATTGAAGGTGTAAGATAAAAGTACCAGCCACAGATGGAAAAACTAAGATCTGTCTGAGAAGTACAGGTGGAGCTCAGCCTCACACACACACACACACATGCACACACACATGCATACATAACCACACACAGTGTACAGACGCAGGCACAAATGCACAGACGTGCACGCACGCACACACACACCTCACCCTGTATGGGGCCACTTTGCACTACACTCCTCAACTTCAATATTTCATCTGCACAACAGAGAAGGAGCTGGGGAGAGGAGAAAAGCCCTCCATGAAATAATTAAAGATCCAGCAGGGATGCAGCAGCACAGCAGCCGCCGTCCCATCCTAAGTAATAGATCAAATGAAAGCTGTCCCTCAGATCATTAATAATGAGTGTGGTATGGAGACAGAGGGGGTAGGGGTGGGAGGACGGGAGGGGAATGGGAGGGCATAGGGGAGTGGTACAGGGTGGGGGGAGGGAGCGAGGGCATCGGGGTAGCGCGAGGTGTGTGTGTGTGTCAGGGGAGTTGGATGGTAGTCTGGGGGTCCCTTGGCAAATACCCCATTGCACTGGGCCTGACTTGGCAGCCACATGAAGCGGTATGGCGAGAGGAGTCATGCATATGATTTGGCACCAACCGTCTGCCAAGTGTAAAGACCCCACAGCAATGTCTATATACACCCCTTGTCAAATAAACAACATTGTATACAGTAAACGGTCAGGTCAGTGGGAGCTAAATGGTGTTCCTTTCAATCGGTCTGACCTCAGAGCGGTGATTGGATATGATGGTGGGATTTTTTGGGAGAGCTGACTTGGCATGATAGACAGGGAAGGGAAGGGCTGTGTTTGTCTGGTGGTGGGGGAGGGGAGGATGAAAGAGGGAAGAGGAGCTGAGGGGTAGACTGGGAAGGAGGAGAGGACGGTGGAGGAGGGGTGGCAGGCTAGAGAGAGAGAGGGAGGGAGATTGCATGGATGCTGTCATCTGCGGGTTCCAGCCCCTCCAGATTCCTCCAGCTGGCAGATACAGCTTATTCCCCGAATACTATCCCCCAACCGCCTCCAAAACACGATCCCCACCCCCAAACATGTAGCATCCCTCAAACAGCTTCAAATACCATCCCCATCCTTCCCCAAATATTCAGCATCCCTTCCACCAGCCTCAACCAAAAGCATCCTTAATGACTGCCTGGTTTGGTGTGCAAGGAATTACGTGTAATTGGATTACAAAAATGACATTAAAAAATAGTGATGGCAAAAACAAATTTCCAAAATATGTTTAAAAGAATGAGGGCATTTTATTTCTAAAATAGCAGTAGACTGACAACCTACCTGTGTGGATTCGATTTGAAGTGAAAGTAACCAGATTACCTGAGTAATCCAAGAGATTACATTACAACACATGATTACAATTACAAAATATGAAAATAACCTTTCAAAACCCTGCTAACCCCCCCAACACACACACACACACAAACACACTGCATGCACACATATCAACCAACAACACTACCATTCCCTCTTAACACAGCAGGTGGTGGCAGACACCCAGCCCCACTCTCCGTGGATGGATGGGGGGGTGGAGGGGGAGTGGGGGGGGGATGGGGTTAAAAAACATAAAGGGTGAAGGAGTTGAACTGATCTGTGGTGAGATGTTTCTCAAAAAACATACAGCAAAGCCCAAAACAAAGTAGAAAAAGGAAAAAGCACGGCAGATATGGGAAATGATTTGGTTGGGAAAGGAAAATATTTGAAAATGTCCCATCAAAACTAGATGTATAATTCAACAGCTTTTCATCAACATGCTTCTCCCTTTGTCACGCTGTCTGAATGCTGATCTGCAGGGCAGAGGCAGCATCTCGGTCTATAGGTGTGGATTAGGCACAGCGGGTTGTGTATTCAAAATGCCATTATATATTCAGGTTGTGCCTATTTTCTGATGTTTTCAGGGGATAGGTACTGTACAGAAACCTCACCAGCCTTTTGCCTGGCGGCTGTTGGGGAGGCTTCACCAGGAACGGTTAAATATTTAAACACTGCTGTGAGATCTCATTAAAAACGGCACATCAGCCCCCACAAGGCCCCTGCAGCACTCCCTCACACTCTCTCTCCCCGAAAAAAAACCCCTGGTTAGAACTCGGTGAAGTGTGACAAAACAGTTATTGTCTATTTACTGTGGAGAACTTGTGATAAATCATCATATCCTGTCAAATAAGGCAGTTGGCAGTGGCGTTGACGAGTGGTAAATCGTCGTATCTGGGAAGAAAAAAATGATTGAGACTCAGTTCTGTTTTGACAGCTGCCGACAAGCAGAAATATGCCAAAAACAAAATAACATGACAACTAGACCAGACTAATATTTCCATAATACACACACATACAAAAACAAGACGCCGAAGAAAACTTTGGCTCTCTGGAGTCTTCTTGCCTCCTCACAAAATCTGGGCAATTAATTCCAGCGCTATTGTTTGGGCCTCCCTATTTTTAGCCTGGCTGCCCTCTCAAATAAATTGATTTCCTGTGGCGAACCTGGAATGTTCCTTGTGTGCTAAGTTTTTTTTTTCCCCCCTTCCCAACACACACACACACCGTCCTTTTTTCCCCCAGAGGAATAAATCAAAGGCAACGCTGCCAACCTCCACGCAGCTGTGTATGTGCGTCTCTTTTTATACTTGGAAATGGTTTATTTTTGTTTCAGTTCCATTAATGCTTAGGCATGTCTCCTACTTCATCAAGCGTCAGCAGACAGTTGAGTCCTTGTTTGCCAGTGGCTGACTGACTCTCTCTATCTAAACTCATTCTCTCTCTCTCTCTCTCTCTCTCTCTCTCTCTCCCTCTCACTATCTTACTCTTGCTCTTTGATTCTGCCTCTCATGAGACACAGAGGTCTGGTTTTTCCGTGGTCCCTGCCACAGAAATGATGGCTGGGTCAAAACAGACTAAGCTCTCAAGATCGCAGGAAGATATTTAAACACCCAAGCGCCACACATAAATAAAAGTAGAGCAACTTGATCCTGGATTCTTGTAACGGTGTCAGGGGAGCAACTGGTCTTTGATGAACGCTACCAAAGACAGATGCGCGGTGGTTGGGGGGAAACTTTGCTCGCAGGGAGAGAGAAGAAATTACAATGCACATGGCTGGCAAAGAAAGTGAGAATAAAACTGAGGAATATGAATCATTAAGCAGAGCAAATGTTTGCTCAAATTCAGCGGGATGACTCTGTAAAAGTGAACCACATACTGTCATAGATCAAATCACTTTTTAATTATAACGCCATAACTCTGTGAGCCAATTGCTTGCATGTTATAATTCCATGAGTATGAGTATGTTTTCTTCAACCAAATGACCGAGGATTTGGTGAAGATCACATTTGGTTAAGATCACATTTCCATTTGTGTCTGCCACTGCCTTTGTCACAAACTGCCTTTGGGCTGAGAGAGAGAGAGAGAGAGAGAGAGAGAGAGAGAGAGAGAGAGAGAGAGAGAGAGAGAGAAACATACCACTAGATCCCACTTCCTTATCCTGACTAAGCCGTATGAATCCCTCTACACCCATTTAGCTTGCTCACTCGACGGCTCTCCTGTGCGAGAGTTCTCGGCGTTCGCCTGCTTTACAGTCTCCTCGCCGCTCCTTGGAAAAATATTGAGTTTATAGTCGTTCATCTCAATAATCAACACCATATATACCCGGCGGCCTAGAGGAGGGACTGGAAGCTAACGGGGGGGGAAAAGGATTCACACCGGCTTTACCGCCCAACTCTTCCCACAAGTCACCGCTCCTGCTTTCTCAACAGTTAAGAGTTGAGTGAGCTGTCCTCAGGGGGCTGATATAAAAGTAGAAATGTCTTCTCAAGTCTTGGACGTATACTCACTCTGCAGCGCTGATAAAGAAAACTTTAATAGTCAAGCCTGTGGTCAAACACATACTGAATGCACATTACCACTAAAGGCTCTATGCATTTGTTGATACGCCACAGTGTTGTGATATTTACTGGGCCTATCATCTCTATGTACACTGGGTATAATGTTTGCGATATCTCTATTTGCAGCCACTGAAATGTATAAGGTATGATGCAACTCTTTGTGCCTCAGACATCAGTAAGATGATGATGCTCTCACAGACAAAGCTAAGAAGCTTTGCTCACCGGTGTCACGCGATGCCCCGACAGTCGCCACCTACACTTTTACGTAGGTTAATTGGCTGAAACTGGACACAAGTAAACCACACTTCGGCGTGTACAACTAAACTAAAACTGCACCAATGACAAAAGAACAGCTTGCCTTCCAAACACCCTCTGCAGAGCCAAGTGATGATGTAGCTGGCTAGAGCCGGGCTGGAGCAGTTATCCATCTCGCCCTGTGCTGCCAGCTGTCAGAGTACACAGCTCCAGCTAGCCGCCGGTGGCAGGTGTAATCAATATGGACTCCACAGAGAGTTGCACTACCAGAGGCCAGTCTCCACTCTCTAACCCATCTCTGTCTCTCCAGGGGAAACAGTAGGCAGGCGGGCAGGGAGGGTGCGTTTGATGTCTCCTCCGGGCCAAGATGGAGCAGCCCACTCCTAGCTCGCTAGCAGGGAGATGATTAATCCTGGGTATTGGATGCAGCATCATGTTTTCGTTAGAGGAGACTTTTTTTTTTTTTATCTAACTGAGGTGTGTATTGTGCTGCTGCAAGAAGTTGTGTTGTTAGGAATGTAGAGGGAATGACTGCTGCTGCTGTTTTTATGTGAGTTGAAGACAAATACACTATTTTGAAGAATTAAGTTTCCATTGTTTGTGGTTCCAATATATATTCCATATATTGTATTTCCATATAAAGCAAAAACAACAACAACACTCCATCCAAGCTTAAGTACACAGCAAAATTGTCAGTGTCACTTCACTCTGAGAGTGTAAAAATCAACACTTTACCAGCGTTTCTGTAAGCCCTCACCCACCCAGTGCATGGAACATTTTTAATGAGAGTGGAGTGGACAAACAACGCTCCAATCAACACGTAACACAAAATAATTGTCACTGAAAAATCAACACATTAATTTAACACTAAAAAACTTCCTTTAAGATCTATTCCATGCACTATATTACTTACTATACATTAATTTACAATACTTTACTCTGCGGTTTACCAACTTCGGGCAAGTTAAATGAATGATGCAGCAGCCCTGATAATAAAGCCTCTTTATCTCACACTCACTGAGAAAGAGAGCAAGACAAACACAAAGGCACACACACACACACACACACACACACACACACACACACCAATGCCCCCTCAAGGTGTTCACTTCCCCACCTAATTTAAAGCTATCTCAAAGTAGAGCAATAGCGAAGAATAAACAGCAAATTTAAAAAGATCTCCCCATTTTAATAACTTGTTGTTGTGTTTAAAAAATAATTTACTGAAATGTTTCCAGGCGATCCGTGGAGGAGTCGTCTAATTTAACTGTTCTAAAATAGTTTCTTTGCCCGAGGAGAAAAATGTATTTGTATTTACATGTATAAATCTTTTTCATGACTTTCTACTGCATATGCACCTAGAGAACACAAGGGTGAAATATTTAGGTAAGAGAGGTAAGGGTTTATTTTCCAACGTCTCAGAGGCGTCTATAATTACTGCAATCTTCTTGGCTTTACTGTTGGTAAGAAAGTTACTTCTGTTGTGTTCGGTCTGTATTTCTGTCTGTAGTTAACGCCTACAACATGGTGCTGGTACCAAATACCTTCAGGTAAAATTAAACTATTCCACTCTATTCCACTCTATTCTCTTCTATTTTATTAAAATGCCCGTCAACATAAAACCGATCCGTTTACGTGACGTATCACCAATACATATTTCATCTGCAGCGTGTCTATGAATTGGAGCACCGTAGCAAAAACAATCGAGTCATCCGTCACAAAAGACTTAAAGGGGAACGTGACTGGTAAGTCTCAAAACCACCTGACAAAGAGTGACCTCCGGGTTACCCTGCAGGAAGACCAGCAACAAAAGGCAGAGATACTTTTACAAGGTTAGGCCTATCTTACTCACACGCACACACACACACACATGAACACACACAGACACACACACACATGCACACATTCATAAAAGGGGAGGAATTGCCTCTGACACCCCTTCCAGTCTGAAGTGACTAGCGAAGATGGAAAATGCTCCAAAATAAAGGCCATATTAATCAAGCCCGAGTAGGAGTACTAATCTAAGATCACTGACCCACTGCTTTTAATTTGTAAGCAAAACCAATTCTAGATCGGCACTCCTACACGGAGATAGTTAATGGTTGCTGGCCTCTAAGCAACTAACTGAAACACCCCGAGAGCGTAGTCGTTGTCTGACGCTGTGATTAATATGCACAGTGCAGCGTTATAATTTGAAAAGTCAGTGGTCCATTGGATTTCTGTTACAGCCGTGACAGCCCAGGGACACCCACACTCCTCTCTACTAGAATCCGACACCACGTTATTTGGCCAACAAAAAAAACGCTCTGTCTGTCCCTCCGTCTACGTCTTTTTTTTTTCCTCTCCTGCTGTTTTAAAACTCGCCCTCTCTTTCTGTCTCTTTTTGTTTCTCCATCCTCATCTCATCTTTCTTTCTTTCCTGAAGACTTCATGAAATTGTCAACGGGGAGAAGCAGCCAGAAGGCAGTGGATTTACTGCTCGCTTTGGCTTGGCCAGAGAGAGAGAGAGAGAGAGAGAGAGAGAGAGCGAGAGAGAGAGAGAGAGAAAAGAGGGAAAGAGGGAAAGCGATTTCCCATTCTAAAATGGCTTTATGTTACAATCTAAGCAACAATACAAACTACAATTCAAAAAAATGGTGCCAGGCTATTTCAATCTATGCAATAATACAAACCATAAATAAAATGTCGTTCCAGTTCAAATATACTTCATTTACCCATAAACCACAACAAAGCAACTCAAATAAAAGAAAACTACCCAGAGCTTGCCATACTCAACCTCTGACTTCTGAGAGAGAGAGAGAGAGAGAGAGAAGAGAGAGACTTTGACTTTTAATGTTCTTTAATAAAACATCTAAAAAACAGAACAAAGCACATAAATACAATGAACTTAAGAGAGGGAGGGAGAGAGAGAGAGAGAGAGAGAGAGAGAGAAGGAAGGGGCACACACCAAACCTGTTTGTCTCTTTATCTCTGTCTCTCTAAAAAGCGAGCCAGCGAAGCATCCAATTGAATTCCAATAGGTCTGTAGCAAAACATGGCATGGTGATTGAACATAATCTATATTGCAAAAAAACAATATTTAATACATCGTGCGGTTTTTCAGCCTGAATCTGAATGTAGCCGTCAGTATAATGAGGCAGAGGAGAGACAGACTACGACAGAAAGAGAGAGAGGAATACAAGTGATGAGGATTGGGAGTGATTGGAGGAGAAGACAGGAGTTGTAAAAGTTGTAAACAGTTCTTGTGTGCAGATTTTGTGCTCACAACTAAATCCAAGCCAAAGTTGCGTTCATAAAAACTCATGATGTCAAAATCCTCACTTTACTTTGAAAAGTAAAACCAGAAGAATCATTTTCAGTCGAAGTGGGAAAACTTCAGGAAACATTGACAGCCACAGCCACCTACACTGCAGGGTCAAGAGGAGGCAGACATACGGAGCATCTACCTTGGCCTTCATGAGGACTATCACCGCTGTGTGTGTGTGTGTGTGTGTGTGTCTTTCTATCACTTTCACGCTTACCCTCCCACACTTTCCTCTCTCTTTCCTCCTTCCCTCTGACCTCGATTCCTGCCCTCCTAAAGGACTGATCCTCTCCCCTGCCCTCAAACCAGTCTGGCCGCTCTGAGAATGATGGATTGGAGCAACATGGTGTGCAATATTAAAGTTAACTCCTCAACTTTACAGTATCCTAGATTCAGTATGCACTATGCCTTGCAGTATGCCGGTGTGAAAGTGTGTGAATCCCTTGTGAAATGTTGTTTGTTTGCAATCCTTATTTCATCAAAACAAGCCTTTTCTTAGCTGTGATCTAAGGAGACCTACCAGTCTGAGGAGTATCAGTCTTAGGGTTATAAAGTCATGGGCTCCATCAGTCCACTGTGAGACAAGTGATATACAAATGGAGAGGATTTAACTCTGCCTAGGAGTAGACGTCCTTCTACAATATCACCAAGAGCAACAACAAAAACATTAAAACCAGTAAAAAAACAACCCAAGAAAAACATCCAGAGATCTACAAGCCTCCATTGGTGCATCGGATGTCACTGTGTATCCGTCAACAATAACAACACTGGATAGACATGGGATTCATGCAAGGGTAGCGAGGAAGTCTACTGTCTTCATGTCTTTAATTTGAGACAATCTGGACAAACCTGAAGATTTCCAAAAGTCCAAAATTGAATTGTTTGGTTGCAATCAAAAATGCTGTTTGGCAACAACCCAAAAACTGCCCTCAACCAGAATAACTTTCTCTCTACGGTCAAGCACGGTGGTCATGTGCTGGGCTGTTTTTTCTTTCCTCTACATCCTTCTAGCTTAGTATTTTGGATAGGCCAAGTCAACGTCCTGAACCTAAAATCCAGTTGAGATGCTGTGTCAGGACCCCCGAAGCGAGCGTCTGTTTCGTGTGAAACCTCAAACCTCACCGAGTCGGTCGAGTTCTGCGCGGAGGAGTGGGAGAAAATCCCTCAAGGACGATGCCGGAGACTGATCGGTGGCTGTAGGAGACATTTACTCCAAGTCATCGCTGCCAAAGGAGGTGAAGCAAGTTATCGATTGAAGGAAGTTCACATATTTCTGCACACGGGGAACATGTTTTCCACCAGTTTTCTTAAATAAACAATCAAAGTATATCATCTTTATTTGTGCATGTTCTTTATTTGGGTGAGATAAGGGTTTTACGAGGTTACTCCTCTATGAAATAAACCCTCTGTAGGGTTCACAAACTTTCAAACATGCTTGTATACGCATGCAACTAAGGACGCGAGGTTATTCCAGTTCATGCATAACAACACACACTGTATTTATCCGGTAATATTCACAAGTTGTTATGATACGACTTTGAGAAGACCATCATTTGGATAAACATCAAGGGGAATGTGTTTTCTCAGCCCGTAGCAGAATCCTAAGCTTGATGTCTCTTATTACTTCTAACAATTGTTTGAAAGCAGAGAGGCAGAGATCACACCTGTTCACACGGCATAAAAAGGCTTACTGGAGGGCTGTTCCTGACTCTAATGTTTATACCATCCTCTGCCTCGTCCCCACAGGCCACTGAAAACACTGTGGATTATTTAATAGCGCTGTATACTGATGGCGGGGGCTACAGTTTCACTGCCGCTTTATGAGCCAGAGCTGGGGAAGCTATCTCTCAGCGGAGAAGATGGAGATTGCATGCAGGAAGAGGCATCATTCATAGCGGTGCAGCTTTACACTCCATCACTAATCCCCGTGTTTAGTTCTTCGCTGTACACAAGTCGCCGGGCAATGCATCCTCCACCGTGCCCCATTAAATCCAGGTCGGTCTGGAGATAAACTGGCTGGAGCTCGGCCCGGAGATTCCTCTGAGTTAGTGCGTGATTACAGAACGTTGCTGCGGCATTGATACGCCCGCCTGTCTGGCCCTCGCTCTCTTGTATATGGTTAATAACAATGAAACTGTCAGCTGGAGAGGCGGGCAGGCAGGTCTGATGTTACCGGCGGTATGATGTGTGTGGTGGCATATCTCATGTAGCAACCACAAGTCATATAGAGGCATGTTATTTTACACTGCAGTCTCCAGTATGTCTGCACGTCCCGGCTGAGAGAGTAATCAGATAAGATAATGTAGTCAGGAGAGAGAGAGGAAGAGAGAGAGGGAGGGAGAGAGAGAGAGAGAGAGAGAGAGAGAGAGAGAGAGAGAGAGAGAGAGAGATGGGTGTACCACTCAATCTCAGGATGGAGTGCATCAGTGGGAGGGGGAGATGGATCTGGGTGAGAGAGAGAGAGAGAGAGAGGAAGTGTGGGCTCTCTCTTTATCTTTCTCTCTCTCTCTCTCTCTCTCTCTCAACAACACTCAAACTCACACACACACACACACACACTTAAACCCACACCCACGCACAAAGTTGAGCTGAAAAGGAGAGGCTGTGAGGTGTAATTTGTCGACAGGGAGGATGTTTATAAAGCTGCCAGGCTCAGTGCATCCTTCAGGTTGCATTATGGGTAGTATCTAATTGGCGGAGGTGGAGGTGGAGGTGGGCCTCGTTGGAGGTTCAACCAGAGGCTAGCAGTCTCACAGCATTGCAGCAGCTCGTATTTCACTGCGCTCAGTGTGCTGAGGGGGCCAGTCTGCCTGTCACATGACACACACACACACACACACACACACACACACACACACACATGAACACACATACACAAAAATGCCTGCGAGTGTGAATTTGTTTTTGGGTGTGTGCCTATATATGTGTGTACATACAGACACACACACACACAAATTCATACTCCTGCTCATGTACATGTATGCACCCCAACACACACATGGACCCCCCCCCCCGCCCACACACACACACACATACATTCACTTCCAAATGAATTCCATTCCAGAGCATTGCATTAGCCTAATGCCACTGAAGTGCTTTCCTTCATCAGGACGACGACTGAATCGAAGCTGTTTTGCCTCACTAATTCTCTTGTTTTGTTACGTAACAAACCTTAATCAAAGTGTTCGTTACCATTCTTTGCTATTCTGCAGTCTATCACCAAGATGGAAACACATTTTGAAGAATTTTGACAAGACAACCCGGTCATATAGCCTAGTAATTATGATTAAAGATGGAGCTGTTGATTGCTTTGGTGGTCCTTCCCTCTGCAACAGGGTCGGCATCAATTCACTTTCATCTCAATCAAATCCAAATGTTAGCATGAGCTGCAATTTTCATTCTCAATGATATTAGCAATTATTTCTTAATATGTTGGATATCATAACATTTTCACAACCATTTCACTGTTTGCATTTTCAATGAAATATATTTCCTGAATTGACTGAACTCTAAGTGGATTGAGCGCAACCCCTTTTTGCATGGTGGTGTGGATGATAGATGTTGGGGGCTCCAGGGGGCTTACAGCTCCCTGCTGCTGGGGGGGGGGAGATCCAGGGAGAGTAACGCCCGGTGACCCTCCACACCAAACAAAATGCCCAGGGGGAAACAGCACAGCCAGACCAACACCTGTAAGAAACAGTCTGTTCACACGTCCTGCTCTTTTACACCTCAGGTTTCTCTCTCTCTGTTCTCTGTTTCTCAGTTTGTCTCTCTGCCTGTCAGACTCTCTGTTTTCAACTTCCATCAGATGTGGGTTAAAGCCCTCCCCACCCCCCTCCCCCCCGCCCCCTCCCCCCCACCAACCAGTGCTCTGCTCCTGTGCAAAGTGGCCAGCTAGGTCTGATCACTGGGCTAAGCAGGTCCCAGTGCGCGGGACTGGAGGGGCTCAACTGTGTGATTAAGCAAGCCCTGCTCCACCAGAGGCCACCAGAGCAGATGTTTCATTAAAAATGCAGGCTCTGCGAGCGGAGGAGATTGCCTTGTTCCAGGCAAGAACCTGGCCGGAGGTTTAAAGCTCTCGCTCCTCTTACTTGTGCAGCCAGCCAAGTTGCGATGCCTATCCACCCGTCGGGCAATGTGGCAACCACAAAAAAAATACCGCACCTCAAAGAATTATTCCCAAAAAATTGTCTAATATTGGATTATTCTCTCTTATAAAAACAAGTAAGACCCCTTCAGTTTCTGTGTTAAGAATTTATCATAAGATGTAGGCTTGCAGTTTCAGTTTCAGACATCAGTAGGGTGCAGATGTCGAACATCTCATTTGCTGTCTGAACAACGGGGAACTACACATTTCGGCACGTCGGCTTAGCGAGAGCATGCAGACTGAATATGAACACTCCTTTGGTAGTTTCCCTCCCCCCCGAGCCCACCTTGAGTTTTGGTCTGAAGAACCAAGCGACCGATGACAGCTTGGAATATTCCATCCCTTTTCCAGCTGGCACCTAGATGGAGCCTGGGTACAATTAATGTGCAACTGCAGAGCACTAAAAGAGTGATGCAGCACTCTAGAGGGCACAACTGCACCTACAGTACCACAGCTGGTTAATAGAATCACGGGTATCCATCAAAAGCTTGTGTAAACCCGTAGTGAGACAGCAGCAGGCTAAAATCTTTGTTGCACCCTGAGGATAATCCCCCGGCATTAAATATTGTCAACACAGACACAGTTCGGCCCGTAATGCCCAAAAGTCTTTGGAAAGTTAAAGAGGGATTTGTGTGATCTGGACGGGCATTCTGGTTTTCATCAAACAACAGACACTGGGCGGGTGTTTGATGCTAGGGTTGTGTGTGTGTGTGTGTGTGTGTGTGTGTGTGAGTGTGTAGTGGTGCATACTCTGTACATGACTGTGGTGTGTGTGTGTGTGTGTGGGGGGGGTGTGTGTGTGTGGGAGGGGGCGAGGTTACTGATAGATTACAGTCCTCACCTTTGAGGCTGACCCCATTACTTCCCTTCACCTTACCCTCCCTTTACCTTCCTCACCCATCCCATCCTCTCTCTCCTCCCACTATCTCCCCCGCTCTCCTCCAGCCTTCTCATCCTCCCTCCCCCCCTCCTTATCTCCCTCTCTCCTCAGAACCTCCTCACCCCCTCTCTCTCCTCCCTTCTCAGCACTTCCACCCACCTCTGTCCTACCCCTCCTCATCCTCCTCTCTGCCTCCCCCATCCCCCAACCTCTCTCTCCCCTAACACCTTCTCGTTCCCCTCTGCCTGTTCACATTGAAACAGAAACCTGGCCTCGCCCTGTCTCCCGGCCACACACACACACACACACACACACACACACACACACACACACACACATGGACGGTGGTGTTGAAGTTTGAGTTTGTCCATGTGAGAGTGCAGATTTAACTTGACGTGCAGGCCAAACAACAGTCCCTCTCTGCTCTGCCGCTGGAGGAGCTGCAAATGTATGTCCCACCACTTCCTGATGCATCGGAGAAGGGAAAACAACATCAAGCTGACGTACACTTCGCTATCTCCCATTACTCATATTGGGCCCAATAATGAGAGTCACGGCTATTTCACTCACACTTCAGGAAGCGTCTGGAGGAGGCCTGCAGAGATTCTCTCCTAATGAAAAAGACTGAGGTTGAAGAGAAGTTCACATCCTGTCAAGCGCTTCATTTTTTTTTTTTTCTTTGCGCTGCATCGGTTGCCCTAATTTATTTGTCTCCCGTTTCTGGTGAACACTCTGGGAAACACTTTCATACAGTAGATGCAAAAAAAAAAACAGTTATTGTGAGATGCTTCAATCCAGACTAATAGGAAGAAATTACTGGTTGCTCTTGTGAGGCACAACATAGGTCACACACTCCCAAACAAAGACAAGCGATAATGACTTCACAAATGCTTTGGTTAGTGGGTTTATGTGCGACTTGTCCCATTTCCAAAAATGGCAGGCGCCGGCCCAAAACGAAGACGCATCAGCATCATTAAGGGAAGGAGACTAGACCATAGTCATATCCACTAATGACACACACACACGCGTAGTGCATGCATGCATGCAAACACACAATTACACACACACATGCACACAGATTTATGAAACATTCTCGTCTGCAGCAACACTCTCGATGATGCTCTCTAATGATTTACTACAGCAATATGAGGTGGGAAATATCGCCAGACATTTTACATCATTCACTTTTTCCCCCTTAAATATGGAGCTGATGTCACTTGTAGATTATTGGGGAGGGAAGTAGTTCATTATGCTTAGCTATATCTCTCGGTGTCTCTCTGTTGCTCTTGAGTGTAACTCTGAAACGTATATAGTCCATAAAACAAATGGCACTTGTGTAGAACAGATTGTGTTGTTAAACCAAGCGTTGTTTGTAACATTCGACGGCAAGCAGAATCTCAACATAAAAAGAGCAATAACCTGTGTTACAAAGATTTATGCATCCCAGGATTCTGTGCTCACTCCATACTGAGTATTGCCAGGTAGTAAATTAGGAAATGCCTTTTGGCAAAGACTGTACCCTCTTCCCATATGTACACACACAAAGTGATGCTTACTTACAAAGGCACAAAAGCTAGAAATATACAGCTCTACTGAAAGATAAATATCACAAATACAAATACAAACACGTGCACACTCACCCAGGTGAAAACATATCTGCACAGAGATACAGATACAGATATACACACACATGCATAGACACAAATAGACACATACAAATGGCCAGACAAACAGAAACACACACACACACACACACACACACACACACAAGGAAAGGAAGGGAAACAGTATGGTATGGTCGTATGGTAGGAAAACAATATTCTCCAGCCCTCTCTTAACCCCAGTGTAGTCTTCTCTTTTTATTGGCCAACCTGTGAATCGCGTTTGCAGCCTTTTCACAATACACAACTCTTTTTAAGGGCCCATGATGTCACTAAAAAAAAGGGTTTAGAATTCACAGCCTGGAAAAATGCTTCACACACACACACACACACACACACTACACACACACGCACACGCACACGCACACGCACACGCACAGACCCCTGGGAGAGAAGTCTCATGACACCTGATAGGGGAGAGAGAACACTCAGTCAAGTTTTAAAGAGTTGATGTGAACCGAGAACTGTTGTCTGTCACACACACACACACTCGCGTACAGACATGCACACGCACACATACACACTAATTCCCAGTATGACTATACTTTATTGATGGGGAGACAGGGCTGCAGAACTAATGGCTGTAGAGAGTAAGAGTGAAGAGGCTGCTGGGTGTGATCCATTTATAAGCATGCTAATAACAGAGCACATTGGGCCTGGGACGAGCAGGAGGATCTCTCTATAATCCACCATCCATCATTAAGATGTGACTTTCCCATCAGACACAGTGCATCATTACTCTCCACACACACACACACACACACACACACACACACACAAATATACACACACACACTTTGGCGGCGCAACCAAAAATACTTCATCTGCGATCATTCCTTTTCCTTTCATCACACTGTGTTTCTGTATCAATCAGGGAGAATCAGCACACTGGAAGTATTGAAAGTGTGAAAACTTTAACGACGGTGCAGCAGCAGCTCCGTTCTAAAGGGCCTTTGTAAGTCAGTTCCCCTTCAGTAATGAAGTATGTAGCAACAGCTAGCTCTGTAAAAAAAACGTGTTCCCGCACATATACGCTTATAGCTCATGAGATCACCGATGGTGATTTCGCAATAAATGTCATCCATGTGTTTCGGCGAGGCTGGCCTCGGGAGCACCGCGGCAGTTTGGGGGTCAGGGTTGAGGTTAGGGTAGCGGGTCTCCAGTGGCCCGGTGTCAAACCTCAGGTCTCTCAGCCTCTCACTTCTCCTCGGAGGGGGAGCCAGGGGGGTTTGGCTGCTGCCCAAGGAGTGAGAGCACTGTGGGGCCCTTTCCTTTCCTGGAATGCCACATTTTTTGAGCCACTCTGTACACCGCACCCACCAGAACAGAGGGGAAACCGAACTGCACTGGATGAAATGGGCATAGTTCGAGTGTGATTTCATCCTTTTTTTACTATGTTTGGTACCTATTGCTGGCCTCCCCATTATCTTTTAAACCTGGGGCTGGAAAAGACTCCTTCACATCCATTCCATAGGCATTCAAACATGCATTATATGAACACGCACACACACCACACACACACAGTGCTCACACTCACTCTTGCTCATGCTCACCCACACTAACACCTACATATGGCAGACTGAGCTGGCAAGTCGGGCAGCTGGCCGGTATTAAATTGGATCCCTAGGTTCCCCACTGTTCAATGGGACTTAAAGCCATATTAAAGGCATCTCCTGCAGCCTTGCACCAGTGGGAGAGCATGGAGAGAGGCCAAGGAAAGCAGCCCAGTGCCAGCCACACCCCTGGAGGACTGCATCTGCTCTTGCTCTGCACCGTGGCCCCCTTTATGTTCAGCATGACATATATCATCCCAGGCGCCCATATGCTAGCGCTACCGTGGATTATATGTGCTTCAACACAGAGCCGCGGCGTTCCACATGGGTAATGTCATTAAACTTAACTAAGTACATCTCTGATTACATGCATCGGTGTTCTGTGTGACTTTGTGTACGCATGTGTGTGTGTGTGAGGGAGAGATAAAGATGGGAGAGAGTGGGTGCAAAAGGCCACCTTTGTTTGATTTACGGGTCAGCGTATAAATGCTCCGATCACGTTGTTTGCTTAGATTTGACTCCAAATAGGTGATTCCCTCCCTTCCCTTTTGAATTTATTTCAGGCGTTATTTAATCTGTCGGAGGAGTAAGTACTTGTAGGAGGAGGTAAGAGTGCTTGTGTGTTCAGTGGCTGCTTAAGACCGGCCAGTCGGCGCGGTGCAGATTGCGTGGGCAGATGCTGCTTTATGTGCCAAGCTCATTTTTATCATCAGCTTTGTACTATACACCAGTGACATAAAGCCAGCGGAGCAATCATGCCTGGAGAAAGTGAGGGAAGGGATGTTTGTGGAGTCATTTCCCTTTGTATCAGACACATAAAAAGAACGAGTGTTTGTGTTTTCCCCCGCCAAAGCAAATACGGAGGCTACCATTGCTGAGGAGATTAGAAAATGTTCTGTGAAAGAGCCTGAATGCCTCGTCAAAAGAGGTAATCTGCTTGAATAAGGGCAGGCTAATACAGTGTGTGTCTGTGTGTGTATAGTATGTGTGAGTTTGTGCACCAGTGTGTGTGTGAAAGGTGTGAATCTGCAACTGCAGCTGAAGAAACCCTGCCGTCTCCACCTGTCACCTCAGCGAAGGCCCTGGGAGACCCGGCAGGATAATGGGAGTCGTCTAATAACTTTGTTTGGCTTGTTAGTCTGATTGTTTTCTTACAAAGCTAATTAGCTGTCTCGGCCTTAGGGGCCCTCCTCCTATACCACACCACCAACACACACACACACACACATATTCATCCATCCACCCACCCCTTCCCCCTCACCAGCAGAATCTCTCTGTCTCTCTGTCTTTGGTTCCTGTCATGTGTAAATTGATGGAGGGTCTAGTGATTGTCTGGTACGGTCCCAAGGTGCCTTTCCCCACTACACAGGCATCCTCCGGATTCCTCCTGGCCCCGCAGTTGATTACGATAAATCAATCTGAGGGGTCAAACACTTGGACTGGGGCACTGTCATCTCCAGTGGCTGCGGGGGTAAGCGAGTCCGGGATAAGAAGGCGTTCCCCGGAAACCCCGGTGACCCCCGCTCGACCGCTCTCGTTTCCGCGGCGAGACCTTCATTAAGGGCCAAATCTGTTCCTGGAGTCCAAAAAAAAAAAAAAAAAAAAAGATAGGGGAGGAGAGAAGCGGTGGTTGCTTTTCTTTTTCATCACATCTCTCTCTCTCTCCTACCTCTGGTGGCCTTATTTCTCTGTCTGGTGGGGCTGGAAAACTGACAGGCAACGGCAGCGCAGAGCAATAACGCCATCCCCCTGGCCTGTACAGCAGATAATGCCGGAGATTTAATCAATGGCCGAGAGGAAAAGCAGGGCCAAATCAATAGAAGCCCGACTGTTTGCTCCCCTGCTTTGAAGGTGAATCCAGGCCTTGCTACATAAATTGGACTAATTGAAGAGCATGCTAGGAAACAAGCCCCTTAAAAAGCATGTCGTGTCAGCATGATACTTCTATGTGAAATTCATCACCCCGGCAGCACAGAGGCTGAGATAATAAGCTGCCATAAGCCTGGAAAGAAAAGTAGAAGGGATAAACACAATATTGGATATTAGTTGCATTAAATCTGACAACATCCAGTCACACTCATTTAGATGATAAGAGTGGCTGTACCACAGCATCAGCAGCAATACAGTTATACTACTTGGTACTGTATGTAAGTACGACGTAGGGATTTTTTTTCCCCTGCATGCTTGAAGTATGTTCTTCATTTATCTACCATATTGTAGCATCATGCATGTATGATCTATGTGTCCATACTGTACTATATGTGCGAGTGTTAAAAGGGCCGAGCTACGTGAGTCGAGTGACAATGATACATCTCATCAACACAGACAACAAATTAAAAACACTCACCCGTGAGACACCGTTGTTCAATAAATTGGCCTTATTTTCAGGGGGAAAATGGGGCATTCTCAACACGAAACAATCAATCAAAGTAAATGATCCTGCTATTCACAAGTCTGTTACAGTGGAGCGTTGCTGTACGGCAGGGTGAGATCTTCCCCGAGACCTCATTCCATCTCAGGCTCTCTCAGGGGGGCGGGGCCCCAGGGTCTAAGTCCTCTGCTCGGCCTTAATTAATAAGTTTTGCAGTAATGGCCAGAACAACAGGAGGTGTTAACCCTGTTAGCGGAGTGGCGTGTTGCAGCATTAGGCCCTTCTGATGGGAGCAGGGGGGAGGGGGGGGGGAGAATTAAAAGATCTGCGCTGGGGAATGGCTCACCACGCACCAGGAAGGAGATTTGAGTCCAAATGAAATGATTGTATCAGGTAGAAATCGATAGCAATCCATGCCTTCCTTAATCCTGCGCTAGCTCCCAGATCACTCCCTTGTGCAGGCAATCTCTCAGCCATCATTACGACACGCAGATCGATGGCTGGCAGCAAGGGCCTCTGGTTAAGTTTCTGGCTGCGCTGCAAAAGTACAGGAGAGGAGGAAGAGTAAAGGTTCGGAGAGGAGAGGAGAGACAAGACAAGACAAGATGAGGAGAGAGACCACAGGGTGTTAGTAGGGGCTTTGGGTGTCTGACAAGATACAACCACACTACTGTTAGAGGCAATTAACAAGGAGAAGACAGCAGACAACAGGTAATCTACCTCGCCAAAAAAACTTCCAAATCCTTCCCAAAGCTCCAAAGCACAAAATCTTTTTGTTGTGCTATTATCTCACACCGGGGGGATTTGAGTTAAGCGCCGCGCATATTCCCCGCTTCAAGAGATGGATGATGAAGCTTGGGAACTGTGTTTCATAGTTACAATCAGGACAGGTGCACGTCATCTATCAGGGGCGTAATAACATTTTAACAAAGTGCTTCCTTGTCTTCCGATATCCCCGACACTCTGTTTCAGTTTACGTCGCGACCGATGAAACAGACCATCTCACATGTCTCGCTGGAAACATCATTTTTGTGTGAAGGAAAACAGGCATGAGTTATTACACGGGTATCCCACATTGTGCAGTAATTGCATTCATGTTAAAAAAAAAAAAAAAAAAAAAAAAGATACTACAATGATAAATCGGAAAACCTCCTCACACCGGGAGCAACACCTGAAGGAAAAGCACCACGAAGTAAATACAACAACTTTGATAAGATGTGTGTGCAGGGAGCTCACGGGGGCGTTTCTGATACACTTCATTCTTAAAAAAAATTAATTGGTGCGTTCGTCATTAACACCGGTGGCCTTAACAGCAGAGAGGACCCATCATTAACACCGGTGGCCCGCACATCAGGAGAATGCGCCTTTTGGGTTCAGCCTCTGCTTTTCCTATAGTTTTTTACAGTCGAGTCACAGTGTCTGTTTAAAACCCCTCAATTAAAAACGGAGAGCGGGGCGCTGCTTTAATGATAGCTGTGATTTTAATCAGGAGCACAGCAGCGTTCCCTGCTAGGTCCTGGAGGTCTGGAGGCCTCACTGCACACATCAACTTATCTCTTAAAGCTCCCCTTCTAATTTCCCACCTCCGTCAAAACCTGCAACACACACACACACACACACACACACACTTCTGCCCCCACAGCGTCCGCCGTTAGGACGTAAAGAAAAAAAAACAAGTAATTAATTCCTTTAGCATCAATATTCTCCTCATGAGTGGCAAACAGGCAGGGAGCGCTGGTACAGGAAATCCCAGTTGTGGAAGGCGTAATAAGGGGATATAAGGGGGAAGATGGAGAGAGAGAGAGGGATTGTTTACTCTCTCCTCACTCTCTGTCTCTGTCTCTCTCTCTATCTTTCTCTCTGAAGAAGCCTGCTGGCGCGAGAGGAACTTCTCCCAGCAATTAAGAGGGGCCGCAGACGCTCAGTGTAATTACCGCCGCACATCGCTGCTGTCACAAAACTCAGCTTGCCCTCTGGTCATAAAAAACGCACAGAAGAATATTTAGAAATGAATTATTCAAAGTGATTGCTCGCACTCAATTATTCATGGGGCCCCGGCGAAGGAAGATTTGCATCTCGGCGCTGTAAATATTATTAATCTTGCCAATTACAAAATTCTCTGCCTCTCCGAATTTTTCAAATGATGTTCCAAATGTGTGCGGCATTTTATAGCCTTTAATGTTTAAGTGGCTTGAAATGAATGTGCGACAGCTTTTACAAATCATCGGGAAAACCAATCATATTCTCTAGAATGAGATATTGCCGTATGTGTCTCGTAGTGTGTGAGTCATAGCTACACCACAAAAGTTAACAATACAGCCTGGATCTCAAATCTTAAGCTGGTGGTCAGACTGGCATTGAAACAACCTTTAAGTTGTTTGCCAGCCGACTGATTCAATGAATTGCTGGACAGAATATCGTATAGGGGTCAACGCCACCTGTAGAGCAGGTTTGGGACCTCACAACGTTTTGAGATTTAAGTCTAGGTTTCATATTCCTTTTATGTTTTATCATAGAAAATAAACAATGGACTTTAGTATTGTTTAATTATTGTCAATGTCAAATACCTACAGGCCATCTTTCACTGAATCACCCATAAGATATATACACTGCTAAAGTAATCCAAGGTCCAGGAGAAGTCAACACCTTCCATAGACTCTCCAATCACCAGATCTGAACATCATTGAACATTTCTGGAAAGTAGATTTCCACCTCTTTCATCCAATCCAATCCAATCCAATCCAACTTTATTTATAAAGCACATTTAAAACAACACAGTTGACCAAAGTGCTGTACAATCAATCAATCGTCCCTTAAAGACTTTCCTTCTTGAAGAGTGGTCCAGTATCCCACAGGTCAGGACTCCAGAAACCTATTGGCTTCCTGTACCAACCAAATTTATGTGTCACTATTAAGTTGAAAAGAGAGGTCCCTTTAATGTGTGTAATAAATTATCATTCTCAAACTTGGTTTAAAACTTCAGATGACGTATTGCAGTTTTTAATTTGTCTAATAAAATAAATCCCATTGCCATAACACAACATTATTCAAAACAACTACTAAGTTGTATACCATACTGCATACTGTTGGCCTGCAAGGAACAACTTCAACACTGATGTCTTAAAAGCTTTAATACTCAAGTGAAACAGTGCAATGGATCTTGAAAGTTGTCATACTAGTAGTCACCTAGCTGAGATGTAAGAGGGGGTGGGTGACAGCAGGCATGTCATCGGGGTTAACCCGTGGGAGCCTCCCATCAGAGATGTTTTGTTGAATCAGTCCCATGACACCTCCTGAAGGATCAATGGGAGGCTCCACACTCTGATCAGAGCTGTGCTGTACCTACACCTTGACTTATACGTAGTTCACAACATTACCCAATCATTTTTAACTCAACAACAGTGAGCTAAAGGGCCAGTTGACCCCCGCCTGGCTTCAAACAGCCTGCTCAGCACTTCAAGATCCTAATTGTGTCAGCACACACTAAGCTTAATAATGCAAGAGTATGATACCAAGAGCTGAGAGTGGTGTATAACTACCCACTCCTGCTATCACAGCGATGCCATCACATGATACATAACTCTAGTTTCCGTTCTTTTCTCAGCTCTCTCTTCAGCTGTTTCTGAAGCTGCCTTCGTGGCCTGCTGTAATACCCGCCCATGAATCCCTAACTCCCTGGTGAACTGGGGGTTATGTACGTGCCTATAAATCCACAGCTACCAACTTCCACAGGGCATACCTTGACTTTCCAGCCCCGCTGTCCTCGGACGGTAACTCATTGTATGTAAGCGTCTTCCTTTCATGTGCCTCATCTAGCATGTCTTGGCATGGTGCAGTGAGTTCCACCAAGTAAACAGTCCTTTGAGTATTGCACCACAATACTAGGCTGCTGCTGCCGGCTGTCCCTGGTGAGACTGTAAGTTGCTGGCCGACGTCTACTTGAATTTCTTGCTCGCTATAGCTTCCCGGTGATTGCTCTACCTTGTGCCTACTCGGGATCAACTGTGCATAAGAACTCATAATATGAAGGTGCATTATATTTAGCAACATATTACAAACAATCCATCTGTCCACCCTGTCTATTTTCCCCCATCAGATAGCTGACAGGGTGGATGATACCACCAAGTACAATCCTCACGATTGTGACCGAGCTAGCATAATAAATATTGTTTAATAAAAATATTTTGACATGTTAGCTTCCTGTGTATTTTAGCTTGACAGGGTGGACATCTCACGCTTGACCACCGCTTGATCAGTCTCAAACCATATTCTGATGCAGATTTTGAAATACAAAACACTTTATGTCATGTCACAACATTTTAAAATGGACTTAGCAGGCAGTAAAAGTTCAGGGTATCGTGTACATAAAGTATTACTATAAGGCTAAGCTAGTTGGTTAGTCAGCCAACCAATCCATCGACCCATCCACCCCCTCCCCATCCATCGAGCCCTCTCAGTATAATAGGACTTCAGCAATCTGGCATTCACTGCGACCCTCCATCTGCATCTCTGGGTCTCAGGATGACACTTTGTAATGCTTGAGGCTGAGGAGCTCACTCTAATAGGCCCTGTGCTTAATTAGTATGGGACTCCCCCTGTAAGGAGAGATAAATCCTAACCCCTTTAAAGAAAGGCTGCTGACACATGCAAACACAATTACACACACATACTGTACACTAACGTGCATTAACTGTTGCACATTAAAACAAGGCCATTTTTAAGTTTTCAACACCCTCTGAGCTGTGCAGACACAAGCAATGCAGACTCTCTTTCTTTCTCTTTCTCTCTCTCCACCTGTCTCTCTCTCTCTCTCTCTCATTGCCTTGCAGCCTGCAGAGTGATGTGTCATTTTATAATCCTGCGCCGGCTAAATTTCATTAGGAATATCCTCTCATTAATTAAACCGGCTATTGGCAGCACCTGAGATAAAACAGATTATAAGAGCTGGGAGTGAAAACACAGAGCGCCCAGAACGCCAGCGTCAGCAGTTTGTGTCTTTTGTGTGTATGTGTGTTCACGAGAGCACAGGGGAGAGGGGAGAGAGCGAGAGAGAGAGAGAGAGAGAGAGAGAGAGAGAGAGAGAGAGAGCCATGACACTGTTAAGATCTGTTGATTTGCTTCTGTTTATAGACGGTGCTGCAGCATTGACACTGTCTGCTTCACCACAGTCTGTAGATATACACTCTCTGCGATGAGGGAAAAGTTTATCCTTTCAGAGATGGTTTATCGGCAACGGGATTAAGTTTCAGGGTTAATGGAAGATATTCACATGCTCTTTTGCACTGCTTTTGACAGGTAGTGTACATTGAGTCCATAGCAACATAACTCCTATCATGAAAACATTCTTTAAGTCTGGGAGTCTAGCTGGAGGCATGGTTCAAAATAATCCAGCCTGCTTGATTGCTTCAGGAAGGTACTACTAATCTATGTTGAAGTAATAATCCACAACCTTTTCAATAAAAAAAAGTATAGCCTCTTCATGAAAGCTGTTCTAAAAAACACCGAGTGGGTACACAAAGTGAGTTTTACATGTATGGAAGCAGCAACAGCAGTTTATCTGGAATAAATAGAAGATAAACTGAATGGTTAGCATGAGCAGCGTTGGCCACCGTGGCTGAACAGACAAAGAACAGTACCTGTAGAAACTTCATCAACTGAAAATCACCCAAATCCATCCATCGTTTAGAGGAAGGCGTGCTGAAAAGGAAAGTGAAACCCAAACCGAAACTAGAGTGAACATCGTCATTGAAGATGAAAAGCACTCCAAGATGGTCAAAGTGCAAAAAGTGGACTTTAGTTTTCTTGGATTGCCAGATGAACGTGAAATTCTTCAGGTCTCGCTCAGACATACTAGTCTGGCTTTGGAGAAAGGATTTACTTTTTTTATTTGCCCGGTGTAGAATAACCCAACACTTGAGAGTCTATGTCAAGAAAACTCAAAGCAGATACCCCATTAAAATGTATCAGCGATTCCTCCTTCAAACAAAATTAATCATGTTAAAAATTCACATTAAACACACTCCCCTCACTGGCTGTCAAAACTGATTAATGCAAAAGAAAGAGGAGAGAGAGAGAGGGAGGGAGAGAGAGAGAGAGAGAGAGAGAAAAAAAACTTATATAAATATCAAGCCAGTCCGTGTGGGAATGCGTGTTGCCTTTGTATGCACCCCGTGTAAACCCATTGTGGAGTTCATGCGGGTCCCTTACAAACGTATAAATCACTGCCTTCGGACAAATTAATCAAAGTGCCCAGCTGTTGCCGTGCATGGCTAACCGGCGACAGAGTCCCTCCCCGGGCATACAGTCTACCCTCCTCTCTCCTCCTCTCAAAGCAATGGACCTGAAGTGGCAGATTGGGTTTGTCTCCCCTTGAGTGATGTAGTGCCACTTCCCACCTGATACTTTATCACCAGGTCAGATGGGTTTTCACACCGTTACGCTTCTCCTGTTTCTCCCAAAACAATTCAGGGAAAGTGTAGCTTGTAATACTGACTTCTGCTTACGCGATCACTTGTGTAATAGAAGCAGGCCTACTATTTCACTATTGTTGCTGTACTCTGTTTTATATAACCTATTTTTTTTTAACTAGCATCTAATGCAGCCAAATATTAAATACACATATTTTAAATACAAGAAAATAAATACAAGAAAAATTGGATTCTGTTACATTACCTAAAAAATAATGTTTTCCGATTACAGATACTTTTAAAAGTACTTTTTTTTTTTTTTTTTTACTTCTGGGAATACTTTTAAAGTGAAAGCGAGAAACCCAGAAGGCCATTTACACAGTGGCAGGTGTTCTGCAGTATGTCTTTATACAATTGGCACCTCTAACAAACTGGACCTGCCAAACCAAAATAATGGCCTGTTTCTAATAGTAGCCTGTCTCTAACAGCCTGTCTCTTCTGCTGAGGTAAATAGAGGCCCTTGCTATTATGAGAAGATTAATACCTCATCATACCTCAGTAACTGAAAGTAATCAGATTACACTGAGTTTGAGTAATCCCTTTGATTATATTACTGATTCAAATTTTGATGAGGTAACTAGTAACATGGTGACTGTAATGGTAACCAACCCAACCCTGAAGATCTTGGTAACAAAAAGGTAAGTCCATTGACAAATATACACTTTGTGGCATCATCTGAGTAAAGAAGATCCTTTATCCTCACGTCAACATATTGTGTGTCCGGCAAAAATCAGGAAGACATTCAGAAGTGATTAAAGAGTAAAGATACCCCCCCCTACTCTTCAGAGTAACCCCACACTTGTACTGTAAGTCACTATGCACGTGTCAACATCATGGATGTCAGTCATGCGTGTGACACGGCCATCACCTGTTCTGCCCCCAGCACTAACATGCACTCCAGGTAATGGAGACACATCTTTGGGAGAGATGGGATTTACTCTAATCAGGTTTCCCCTCAACAGTCACAAGCCTGTTTGCTCCTTTCCCTTGTTTCCCCTGAAAACATTTAATACCTCCCCACCTTATCTGCACTCATCTTTATTTTTTCACCCTTTTTTCCAATTCTTTGACTCCCCCTCCTCTTTCCCCTTTTCTCTGTCTTGCTGACTGTTGATGTCCTCTGCAGGGGAAATCACTCTAAGAAGTTTACTTTGTGCTAATCTCATAAATGCCCTGCATCTCCCCTCCTCTGTCCCCCCCCCCCCCATGATGCAGACGCGCAATAAAACCACTTACATAAACCTCTCCTCCGAGACAGCCTTGATAAAACAGCTGACATGTTCAAAGTTCCACTCTGCCTTCTCCCTCTCTCTCTCTCCGGATGCTTGTGATTTCCACCAGGAATGCTTTATTTGGATCCTTTATTACATGTGCTGTCCCAAAGTCTTGAAGGGCGGTTTTAATATGTGAATTCTCTGCCCCGTGGCATGGGAAAGAAGCATGAGGCACTCTAAAAAATCTCGCCATTTATGAGCACCAACACTTAACCTGTTGTTACGTGATCAATATGGAGATGGGCGTCAGTGGAGGTGAGGCAAGTTATTGCTGCAGCGGTGCAATCGCTGCACTGGAGCGGCAGCGCCGTAAATAATCACATTTCAGGGGAATAACAAACCCATTTCTTGCCTTTCACTTGATGCCACAGCTCACATCTGCAGCACAAATCACTCTGCATCTTCACTAATAAGCATCCATTTTGACCGTGCAACATTTCAGTGAGTGAAAACAATAGCGATCGTTTATGTAACACAGTCATATTCAGCGATATTACACTGATTATCCCAAGACGAGCATCTCTTGGGCCATACGTTCCTTCATTTGTCAATGTGTCACGCGCAATATCTTTGACACCGCTGATTGGATTTTGACGAATCTTGGGGTAATGAAGCGTCTCACCAGTGTATCCGGGGCGTTTTCAAAATGACACCGATTGGCCCAAAGGGGGGGCGCTACGATGACAGGTCGAACCAGAGTGACATATTTGTTACCGAGTGGGCAACTGAATCATTTGTGTGGGATGATAACATCGCCTTGTTCAGTTAACCCCGACTCTCTGTGTGTATCCATTGGCCCTCAGACGTCTTCCCTTCTGTTCCACATCACCTCGTATTAAGAAAGCTTGGCTGGACTCTATACCTTCCTT